>JABTTQ020001854.1:0-83918 GCA_016081115.2 Rehmannia glutinosa | reverse complement strand
ATGTGTTTGAATCTTGTTCCAAATGGCTACAGGATCTCAATTTTCCAACTGGGTTTAATGATATAAATGTGATTCTTATCCCAAAGTGTGACAAGCCTAACTCTATTCGGGATTTGAGGCCTATATCACTTTGTAATGTCATTTACCGAATTGTAGCTAAGTTGTTGGCAAATCGGTTGAAGCGTATTCTTCCAAGAATTATATCTCCGGCTCAATCAGCTAAGGTGTTCTTATTGCTTTCGATGTAATAGATTTTATGAAAAGAAAGAACCAAGGGAAAGAAGGAAACGTTGCGTTGAAAATTGATATGAGCAAGGCGTATAATAGAGTTGGATGAGATTTCTTGGAGAAATTGCTTCTTAAAATGGGCTTTCATGCACGCTGGGTTTCATGGATCATGCTTTGTGTTTCCTATGTTAAATATAATATTATCGTCAATGATTCTCTGGTTGGTCCGATTACTCCTGAAAGAGGATTAAGGCAGGGTGACCCACTCTCGCCTTACCTTTTTATATTGGTATCGGAAGGGCATACTGCGTTAATCCATCAAGCAAACTTGTCTAATTCTCTCCATGGGATTAGAATTTGTTGACGGGCTCCAATTATCACACACTTATTGTTCGCCGATGATAGCGTTTTGTTTTGCCGTGCTAATAATGAAGAGTGCACTGCACTTAAGGACATCTTATTGAGGTTTGAAGAAGCGATAGGCTTGGCAATTAATTTTACAAAGTCAGGGATCTTAATGAGCAATAATGTATCTGCTGATCAACGGAATGATATTACCTCCATACTTGGTGTGTTCCAGCCATTAAATACTGGACGGTATTTGGGATTGCCAAGCCTTATCGGAAGGAGAAAAAGGGCGATTTTTAATCACATCCAAGATCGACTATGGAAACGAATTCAAGGGTGGAGCGGTAAATTTATTTCAAAGGCCGGGAAAGAAATTTTGATCAAGAATGCAGCGCAATTGGTGCCTATTTTTTGTATGAGCGCATTCTTACTTCCTATTTCTCTCTCAGAGGAATTCCAAAGAATGCTTAACTCATATTGGTGAACGCAAAGAAGCAAGTGGAATGGGATTGTGTTAGATAAATGTTTTTATCAAGATTTTGATAATTATGTTTAAATGAGTTTTTATACCAAAACAATGTTTATGAATGTTGTCCACAATACTCCTAAATGATTTAAAATGCTTTTACTAATTTTTGGAGTATTTCTTAGAGTTTATTATTCGATAAAAAATTGGACAACATATTTGATGTTTTTGTGTTAATTGGTTTTTACACCAAAACAATGTTTATAAATGTTGTCCAAATACTCCCAAGTGATTTAAAATGTTTTTACTAATTTTTTGGAGTATTTCTTGAAGTTTATTTTTGATAAAAATCGGACAACATTTCAATTTGGAGGTCAACCGGTACCTGGAGAACGAACAAATTGAAACAGAACACTCCAGGAATGAAATATTGAAGAGGGGGACCGGTCCAGCTGGGGGCCGACCGGTCCCACACCCCTCCGACCGGTCGACCCCCCTGCAACCCGTACCTGGATCGCACTATTTTCTTCCAACATTCAAAATTTTCTCTGGTCGACCGGCCGCATCGGCACTCGCGATGAAAAATTGTACCGTTTGAACTCTTTGACAGCAAGATTTACTTTTGATTTTTGTACAATATTTCTACATCTTGTGATCTCCTTTTGTAGACAAAAGTGAAGAAGAAGGAGCCTATGTTGGGAGCCTATGTTGGTGAAGACTCTCCTATAAATAGAGGATGAATTGAAGACACAATATACAAGAACAACACAAGCAAATACACAACAAGAAATCTGCAAATTTCCAAGCTTTCATATTCAACACTCTTGTTGTATTTATAACCTAAGTATTTCACTTTCACATTTTGAGGTCTAGGCTTTATTTCTTGATTACACTTGCACTCAAATTGTAATATTCATTATTGAGTTGTAATCTTGATTTTTGTCATCATTTAACACAAGATATCCTTGTGAGTATTCTTGTGGAAAGAATATACTTGGGTGATCTAGGTGATAGGTGTTTCAAGAGTGTGGTGCTCTTGAGGTGTTTGAAGAATTTGGTATTCTTCAAGATTGAAGATTGTGGTGATCTTCAAAGGTGCCGTTGAAGGAAGATTGTGGTAATCTTCAAAGGGAGATTGTGATAATCTCCAAAGGTGGTGTTGAAGAAGAGTGTGGTGCTCTTCATGGTGTTGTAAGTTGAATTCGTATTAATTGTGGTAATTAATATAATTCTTTTTCCTTTTCGAAACTCATCCCGGATATACTGGGGTGGTAGAGCACGTAGTCCCTAGGTGGGGTAAAGCTCTATAAATCGAAGTGTGTTGTTTACTTTCCGCACCTTTATTCTTGTCTTGGCGTATTTGATTCAAAAAAGAGGGCATAATTGAAAAGATGGAGATAATCTATTCACCCCTCCTCTAGATTATCGTAGCCGCTTGGACTTACAGATTGGTGATGGTTTTTCTGTCACAAGGACCCCATGGATCCGTGATAATGACGATTTCCATGTTAAAAAGAAGATGGTTGATGGGCTTGAAAATTTACGTGTAAGTGATCTCATTATTCCAGGAGGACATGGTTGGGATGTGGAGCTATTAGATGAATTCTTTGAGCCTCATGATATACGTGCTATTACAAAAATACCACTTGTTAATAATGCTGGGAGTGATAGACGTATATGGCCATTTTCCAACAATGGTAAATACTCAGTTAAGACAGGGTATCGAGTTGCAATGAATTTGGAGGAAAGGATACACAGAGATGCGGAAAGAAACATCTATGGAAGCTTCGAGTACCTCCAAAGATTAAGAATTTTTTGTGGAGAGTTGGGAGAGATTGCTTACCAACTCGAAATAATCTATGTCGCCGTGGCATGACAATACCTATTTCATGTGTGGTGTGTAACTTGGAAATTGAAAATAGTTGGCACACATTGATTAATTGTTCCTTTGCACAAGAAGTTTGGACAGAAGCAGGATTTTTCGAAGAGGTGTATGAGATTGCTGAAGAATCTGATACTATTGTTGATTGGCTATTTAAAGCCACTAGTAAGGTGCACGTGCGTTGCACGTGAACCCTATAATCTTATTAATTCATTTAACGTATAATATAATTTTACTTGAAAAGAGTTATTAAAAACTTAGATTTTATTGAGTACAATTTAATAAGTGGAATTTTGTGATGGCATTGTCGAGTGTCGACCCAAAGACCCAATGCTAAATAATTCAATTGAAGTTGTCATAGAACTGTATCCAATGGATATTTAAAAATGAAAATTGTTTCACGAATTCAAGTTGCATTAAGTTTTCTATTATTTTATTTTGGTAGGTCGTTGTTCTCTTTTTACTTGGAGTTGACAATTTCTTCACAAACTTAAAACTCAGATCTCACTAATATTTTAGTTATCTATCCTTTTTTCTTTTGATTGTCTTATTTTCATGCTTCATCGTCATTCTTCGCTTGAGCATGATTGTAGACATATTTAATGTCTTTCTTTTTTTGCCCTTCTTTAAAATTAATGTCTCAAACCTTGTTTCTCCCTTCAAACACAGTTATTCATGTACTATGATCATGTTGTACAACATTAAACACCAACCTATATCTGTATTTCATTCAATAATGCTTAATATTTGATGCTGGTTAATTTATTTATTTTTCTTTTTGAAAAACTGGGAAATATTTCATTAAATCTCTCAAATCAAGTTGAAACAAATTACAAATAAAAGATGGCGAGTAAGCCTCCCAAGTAACTATGCTAGACACGGAATCAATCATTTTAGCTAAAGCATGAACCACGCGATTTGCTAACCCTCCTAACAAACACACATGAGACCAAAGGCAGTTTCTTTTAACAATCTAAGACATTCATCAATAATACTTTTAAAATAAGAATGATCTGAAACTAATCCCTTAATAGCCTGAATAAGTCAAAGAATTAGTTTTCACATATATAATTGAGTGTGGAAACCTTTCTTTGATCTAACTGAGTGATATCTAAATCTTAAAGAAAAAAAACTGATGTTAATGCCCATGTTGTGAAAAGGGTTCTTCAACATCATCCAAAAACTAATGTCTTGGGAAGAAACAACAATGGGTTAAAGTAAGGGTGGTTTAGCCCACTTGGCTACCACAAATAATTGTGGGGTGGAGGTCAGAGTTTCAAACCTCTACTCCATCAAATTGTAGTATGAGTAGTATAATTCTGCAGCCCACAGGTTGAAACTATGAATTTGACATGTTTATTCTGATATATGTGTCTGTGTGTGTTTGTTAGTGTGGGCACGCGCGCGTGTGTATGCACATATATTAGATAGAGAAAATAATTTACTTTAAATAGAGATAGGAGTCTCGGTTCCAAATTGTACATGTATAAAGGGTATTAAACCAAAATAAAGTGGTTCAATATATATAATGATGAAAAAATAAATATTTTCTCACACTAATTTGTCTTTGGTCAACCATTCAAGGCACACTTAACACCTTTTCTAGCCATCAATACAGTGTTTCTCTACAGTTCTGTGAGCACAACTAAGATTCAGAAATTGAAACCTATCCTCAATATTTTTGTGTATGAATTGAAGAAAGTATATACCTAGTCGCTTTTATACTTATTTATCACTCTCGTGAAAGCCTCATAGAGAGGAAGCATGAAAACAATATTGAAGCAACAAATGACGGTGGCTAAAAAATTTTCCTCCAAAAAACAACCTTGTTTAATATGTATATTTAGTGTCTCTTGCTCTATTTATTTACAGTTGATTCTATAAGTTTGTAGAGTAAAAATATATTTATTTAAAACTCAACCTTAAAATCCATATAAAATTCAAAACCATAACATAATTATTATGTTCCATATCATTATAATATAATTTTTTTCTTAACATGCAGAGCCATCAAGAACTTTGTCCATCCAAGAGTTCCACACTTTAAGTTGTTAAATGTGAAAAAGAGTATAAAAGAACAAACAAAGAAAAGAAGCCACCAAATACAAGAATCCCATTTCAAGAATTCAATATAGTTAATCCAAGTATAAAGATGCAGAAACAACCTCAAAGAGAAGAGCCCATACCAAGAATCAAACTTTCAAATCCGTCTAGATCCTGTAAATGGACAACAAAATACAAACATCATTAAGAAACCTCGGGTCCATCCGAGAATCCCACACTCTAAGTTTTTTAACTCTAAAAGTAAATCCAAGTATACGCATGCGTGCGGGCATACACACACAACCGACAGAGGCATCCAAGGAAAGTGCCCATATGAATCATCATATTTTAAATTGGTCTAAATCCAAATCAAATGGTAAATGGAAAAAAAATCAAATATGAGCTCCCATATCAAGAGTCCACACATGGAGAATCAGTAAACTAAAAGAAGTCCACACTAAAACTTTCCTAATATTCCTCCAAAAAAACCTATATCCTTGGCTGATATTTTTCACTTCCAAGAAAAATCTCTGGCTGACTACCTCTAAAAAAGAAAATAACAAATATGGATTGAAAAGAACCCACAAACCTTGAAATCCATTTTGTGATTACTTTACGTATTTCAGAGATGGCCGATCAAGAGAGAAAGATGCAAACTTGGTGATAGTAAATCCATTTTTTGATTCCTTATCCTAATTTAAAGAAGGCAATCAGAGTACTCGATTCAATTTTTTGGATTCAATTATGTATTTGAATTTAGAATTCATGAAATATTTGGAAAATTCATACAGTCGGTCGGATTTTTTTGAAACCACCGAAAGAAAAATTTGTTTTGGTTTACCACTGTCGGACTCTATCATCCCCAATTTCTGAAAAAAAAAACTTTTTAAGTAGATTACAGAAATTAAAGGAACCCAACAAGCTCCTCATTTGTCGTCGGACCAATATTTCGACAGAAAAGTTGGAACCTTTAGTGTGCATAGATGAAACTGTCAAATGCAAATAGAGGGGAAAATGCTCCCCACCTTGTACGAAAGCTAAAAGAACATACGAACAAAAGTAATTCAAGCATTCTCAATAAAAATGAATATGTGCGAAAGAACACCAACATATTATCAATTTCCAAAGTCACACTATGAGCAATCAAACTTAAACAGTAAAATATTGCAACTGATAAAAGCACAAAAGAAAAAAAGATTCACATTATCTCATAGTAAGGTTAAAATGAAAACTACAGAGACAACCAAGCTAATAATAATGGATAAGGAAAAACCAAGAATATCAAGACTTTACCTTTCAATTTTATCCTAGAGGATAATAAAAATCAACTTAAAATACGTAAGTATAAGAGGCCACCATATAAGTTCTCACAAAAAAATTATCTTCAATTATTCCAAGACATCCAATGCAATTGGTGTCCTGTAATATAAGGTTAAGCTTTGTGTCCTTGAGAATGGTAGTATCGGAATTTAAAGGAATTACAGAAATTAAAGGAACCGAGCTAACTCCTCATTCCTGCTAGTGATCCACCACCAACTTCAGCCCCGTGAGATGTGGCGGCAGCCGTCTGGTTTTCTAGCCGCATCATAATTCAGAGACGCTAACCATCCACCAGAGAGAAGCCCGAGCACAGAAAGGAGAAAGAAGAAAAGGTGAAACCATTCAGCCATTCCTTTTCCTAATTATACTTTTGCGTCTCTCCATATGTTTACAGAAACATTCATCCCTCCGATACGCCTTTTCGCTGATGGAAGATACCTTTTATTTTTATTTTTTTCAGAACGATAGAAAAGAAGACACCTTTTAGAACCAAGTACCTTAGGTATTATTTTTTTTGCAAAAACATTTATGCCTCTCCTATCCCTCGTGCCATTTCGTAAATTGAAAAGTCTCAAACTATCAAAACAACACTCTAATTTTTGCTTGTTCGTAGTAATTAGCACTCTTGTTTAATGTAAGCAAGTAGCATGGATACCATTAATTAATGACTGAGTGAACTATTGAATCTCAAGGATAGGATGATGAACAGTAATGGGCAACTAATAGGGATATAATTGAGAACACTAGGTGTAGCATTTATCAATTTACATTAAGCGAGAAGGCGTTCAACGCGGGAGAAATAATAAAAGATACTGCCGCACTGAGCACTACAAAATGGAAATACAACATATAACACCAAAAGAAAGATGACAATAAAACTATTGAATAAAGTCGTAAATATTAATTTTTCCCTTTCCCCTTCTCCATCAAATCATTTAAAAGCAGTATCGCTGCAGGGGCTGCGTCCATATCCCGACAAAGTGCTACTATAATCTTCTCACAACAGTAAATTACCTTTAATTATTCAGCTACATTGCTGATATTTAACATACAAATCTCAAGTTGATTGTCCCATTGTTCAGTAAGATTGGCAAAAATAATATGTGAAATTCATATCCCCTCTCGAAATTGACTTTTGTAGTATTGATCAATGGCAATGAAAACCACACTCGGAACAACCATACAAACAGAAAGGGAAAAATTAAAATTCAAGTAATTTCAAGCCTTAAACAATGAGATAACCAATGCTCCTCTTTTCTAGTTTCTTATGTTTCAACCATATACATATATTTCATCCTAGCGAAAATATTGAAATCAGTGCAACCAAATTGAGGTGGTCGCCAACTTTTGCCACTAAATGGAGAACCTATATCTGAGGGAAGTATTTGGAGATAAGGAGATTAAATGTTTACACTTAGGATCACCGTAATTATTGAAATAATTACTTATAAAAATCACTGAAAATTCATTTTAATTGAGTATATCCAAATAGGTGCGATGAATGATTTCTTTCGTGGAAAAATTCAAGATGTACACAAAACATTTCCAAAAAGTTCAAAAAGATTAAGACATTGAAAATTTAAAATTAATACTACAAATTTCAGGCAATTCTTAAAAAAAAAAAAAAAAAGGACGGACTGACATTGATGAAGCCAATTTCCTTGTTGCGCAACATTGCCTGCAACACATCAGACCATATTTTTGAATCACTCATGCGACTTCCCCGGACGCGACTGTATCAACCAAAACCAAAACAGAAATAATGATTCTCTCGCTTAGAATAATACAAGAAAAACACAAAAATTAGGCGGACCAAGTTCGATGTCGATTTTATGCCTATTGTTCAGATTTCAGAGAGAAAAGTGAAGCAAAGCAAAGAACCCAATCGGGTTTCATAGTAAGATGTATCGATTGAATTCCAAAGTAAATACCAAATAAATTTCAAATGGGATGCGGGTTGGAGACTGATGGGATAAATGGTTCAATAGATTGTGATTTCCTAGATTTCCCTCTGCTTCTACCGAGTAAACAACGTTATTTGAAAATTCTCACCGCAGTTTGTGAAATGAAATCCCAGGAGTAATCCCTTTAGCAAATCCCCGAAGAAAGTGAATCTGGCGAAATTAAGATGTATCAACAAAGGAGCCTTTCCATATGAAAAGTCACCCGGGTGGAGTGAACTTTGTTTTCTCAGTTCCATTTTCCTCGAAGAGTCGCGATAGAGTAATTTTTATTTCCTATTAGACGGGACACCGTATGGTGTATAATGACGATTTTACCATTAAAATTTGCAAATTCTAGGGATATTTTAGTCAATGTAAACTTTAACAGAAAGTATAATGACGATTTTATCATTAAAATTTGAAAAGCCTAGGGATATTTTAGTCAATGTAAATTTTGACAGAAATATTCAGCCTTTTAAGATAGTAGTAGATAGTAGATTGCTCGGTTGCCAGAAAATCAAGTTGAAAAAATGGCTATGATGGCTTGGGCAATATGGAAGCAAAGAAACAAGAAGCTTTGGGAACAAAACCACTCATCTGCTAGAGAAACAGTTGTTGGAGCACTAAATATTTTTTATGAATGGATGGCTGTTAAATCTGTTTCTACTGAGAGTTTAAGTCCAAACTTGAGTAATTTTTGTTGTGAAAAATGGCATGCTCCACCATTGTCCTCCATCAAGTGCACATCGATGCTGCTTTTCATGAAAGTAATGGGTATACTAGCTTTGGTATGGTGCTTAGAGATGACAAAGGTGAATTCATGATTCGTAGATCGAGTTTTATCCAAGGTAAGCTACCAGTTGATGAAGGAGAAGCTATGGCTTTAAAGGAAGCTCTCTTGTGGATTTGCAGATTGGGAATTCAAAATGTGATTCCGATTCTAAGAGAGTTATTGATGCAATTTCGTCTCCTTTGGAATCTTTGTCCGAGTTTGCCATGATAATTGCAAGATGTAAAGATATTCTATCCGTCAATCCTAACTTCTCTACTCGATTTGTGCGGCGCAATGCAAATGAAGTTGCACACGTTATTGCTAGAAATGCTTGTGCCTTTTCAAATCCATGCTTGTGGACTGAGGCACCAATTCATGTGGTGACCCTCCTCAATCAAGTCTGTAATTGCTCAAGTTCATAAATGAAAGTCTTTTATGTGGGATTCAAAAAAAAAATATATATATATATATATATATATTCGAGTCCTAAATAATTATCTATCATTATACACAATCTTCTTACATTTGAAATATATAAACACGAACCCACAACTAACAACTTTTTTTTCCTATGAAAATTTAGAATTTTTATAAGTAATATAATCCCAATATAAAATCAAACACAATCGGATCATTCATCCAAACACATTCTTGTCTTTCACACAAAAGGGAATACAACATTGAAAACACATTATTGTCTTTCATACAAAAGCCAATACAATATCGAAAACTCAATAGAAAATACTGAAAAATGGAAGAACAAATTCGCGAAAACGACAAATTTCAATGGATTTGATTGTAGCTCACCACACAATGCAACGGGCAAGGCTGAAAAATGGAAGAACAAATTCGCGAAAACAACAAATTTCAATGGATTTGATTGTAGCTCACCACACAATGCAATGGGCAAGGCTGTAAAGATTACATTCCCAAAATAGCCCTTTGGGAGTGGGGGTTGCAGCCTAAACCGCCCATCGGACCGGAATATACAACCAGGTTTCTTGATTTTCGGACAGCCCACGAGCCTTGAACACACAACGCCACGCGTGCCCGCCCAACACCTCGTACATGTTATAAGTGATTGCTTTTCCGTCGTTGTCATTCGTGTCTTTGCAATTGGCCTTTAGGGCATTGAGGTGGTCGCGTGTTAGCTTGAATGTGGAAAACGCCGTTGCATGTGGGGTCGCATCAGAACGGTTGGTGTCATTTTCCGGGGTTTTGAATTGTAGAGGGGAATGATATTCAATGTGGGTAAATTGAGGGTTGGGTGGACTGCGTGTGCGGAGAACTGTTTGGCCCAAGAAAGCCAGTATTGTGATGTTGAGGCCTCGTGCTATATCGGACCATGTGTTTATGAAATGAGTATTAGAATATCCATCCGATACATGATGCTCATTCACGACACCTAAGCAAACTCCACCGCATCTGAAACGAGTTACTTGCATGGTTGTTACAATTCAGACGAGATCTCCTTTTCCTTACGATGTAATTCACCAGGTGAATGTAGTTACAATTCAGACGAGATCTTTCATCCGTTATATATATGATGTTCATCAGTTCATACAATGTTTCAATCCACTAAGTGAATACCTATGATGTCATTATTGTACATATGAACATTTAATACCGGGCAATCTTATATCACAAGGAATAGGAGATCGAGATTGCTACAATTAATCTTTTATAACTTGGATCATTTACAATTACCATAATACAAATTAAAGGAAACCTTTTTCTAAATACACACTAACACTAATTTTTCACGGACTTAGAGAGGGTGTTCTGTGTTCGGCTACAATTCTCGCCATCTATTACAATTGATAATGCTTTTTCTAGCTACTGCAATGCCATTATTATATCCAAAGTATATATATTGATGGTGTCGGTTTATAAACTTGTAGTACATTGACGGTATTGAAATATTATATGAAATTATGGATAATTAATTGTAACAGAGGATCCAACTAAGTTTATTAAAAAGTGCCTTATAAGAATTTATACATATTATATTTGTTTATGTTTATATTCGATTCATTTACTTTATATGAATATATGTGATTTAATGTTGTCACCCATATTTCCTAACTATATATATATATATATATATATATACATAGGGGAGGTTATAATGAGACCACAAATTATAGTGAGACAGTGTGGACTAATCTCAACCCTCCCTTATCTAGATCAATGGCTAAGATAAATAGGGGTTAAAATTACATTAAACATTTAATTAAGGCAAAATAAGGGTATAATTGTCAAAAAAAACATGTGGGGGACCATCCAAATATGGAATCGATTACTAAGAGAGAAAAATCACGTGGGGAGAGAAAAAATCGCGAAAAATCGCTACTGGAGAGAAAAAACCACGCGTGCTTTCATTCAATAAATGCGCCCATTATGATGTACACTTATCATATATTTGATGTATACTTAATACTATATTACTGTATGTTTAACATAATTTTGCTGGGTCAAACAAAAACATGTGGGGACCGTGAATCAAGGAATCATTTAAAGAGAGAGAATCACACTCATTAACATGTGGGAACCGTGGATTAAGTAAATCAATTATAGAAAGAGAGAAAATCACACACATTATTGTAATGTATATTTAACACTATTATGTTGTATATTTAACATATTTTTACTGTATATTACAATTGTCAAACCAAAATATAAGTGTACAACAAAACACATATAAATATACAGCAAAAAACATATAAGTATACATCAAAAAACATAAGTATACAACAACATAAATACATACATCAAAGTTTAACTACTTATACAACAAAACACATCTAAGTATACATCGAAAAATATATAAGTGTACATTAATCCTAATTGTCTCCTCGTAGGCCCTCGTTTTCTCCACGTCAGCATCGTCTTCTTCACCAATCCTCCAATTAATCGTCCCTTTATTCTGAAACTCCAAATATATATCTCGAACTCCGGCGAAAAATAAACCTATTTGTGTGTGTAAATCAAATTAAAGCAACGACATGGTGGCCCATCGAACATCAACTAAAGTTGCCTCTCTGATGTGATTTTCTTCTTTTTCTTCTGGTTTCCCCTCTTCTACTGTAAGAGGAAACGGAGAAGTCATTCAAGTTTTTAGGGGATATTCTCCGTCTAATATTGTCCTAATTTGTAAATACATATCTTCACAATTCCCATTAATTAACACTACTATATATAAAACTCTAGCCCCAAAACTCCTTCTTCCCCATCATAATCAATCATGTCGAACAAGAAACAACATGTTCTAATTGACGGTCCATCACTCCCAGAAGATTTAATCTTCTTCAAAATCTTCGCCCGACTCCCAGTCAAATCCCTCCACCAATTCCGTGTGTTTTGAAGTCTGCAAATTCCGCTCCCGACCACCTGTCCGAATTCCTCGCCGTCCGCCTCCGAAATCACCCACGTCTCAGAAGAATTTTTTTGGGTTGAGAATAATAGCAGATTTGGGGACCACATAATTAGGGGTGAAAACTAAGACTAATATGCCCTTTTCAGATTTAAAATAAATCAAAAATATTTATTAAATTAGGTAAATCTCAACCATCTAAAATTACAGATTTGTGGTCAGGATTAGTCCACACTGTCTCACTCTAATTATCTGGTCTCATTTGATCCTATGCCTATATACATATATATATGTAGGGATTAGATCAAATGAGACCAGATAATTAGAGTGAGATAGTGTGGACTAATCCTGGCCACAAATCTGTAATTTTAGATGGTTGGAATTTATCCAAATTAATAATCATTTTTGATTTATTTTAAACCTGAAAAGGGCAACATTGTAATTGTATAATTATAACAAATTAAAATCTGTTAAAACCTGCCGCTGAATTAACACGCCATGATCTGCATACCGCCTTTTTTTCTCCATGCATATGCAAGCACAATTAACCACAACTATTATTTACTCTTTAATTTCTCTCTCAATTACACACACAATTTGTAAGTTCTTCGCCTTGTTCAAACTTGTTTCTCTTCTTTTTTCTGCAACTTTAAAACCAAGATGGGATCTGGGCAAACCTTTTTCAAGGTCGTTTGGAGTTCTGAAAAGCTGGTATAATTTATTTTTAAAATTGAATTTTGTTATAATTTGTTAACTGCCTTCCTGAGTGCAAGTTTGCTATCCCCCGAGTCGGATTATTCTTCTTTAAGGGATATGGTCGTCGCCGTCGCCGACGCCATGCGAAGTGGTTGCGCCGCTGTCAGTGGATAAGAACTTAAAAACTTATTTTCTATTGCAAATCGAGTATTTTGTTGAAGAAGGCGATCGCAGTGTCGAAGTTCGAGAGATATTTTTTGGGGTTTCAGAATAAAGGACAAGATTGGAGGATTGATGAAGAAGACGACGCTGACGTGGAGAAAACGAGGGCCTACGAGTAGGCAGTGGGGATTACTGTATACTTATATGGTTTTCGATATATACTTAGATGTGTTTTGCTGTATAAGTAGTTAATTTTTGATGTATGTATTTATGTTGCTGTATGCTTATTTTTTTGTTGTATACTTATATGTGTTTTGATGTATACTTATATTTGTTTTGTTGTATACTTGTATTTTTGTTTGACAATTGTAATATGCAGTAAAATTATGTAAACATACATCAAAATAGTGTTAAGTATACATCGATCAAATATACTAAATATACAGCACAATAATGAACGTGATTTTCTCTCTCTCTAATTCATTTACTTAATCCACGGTCCCCACATACTAATGAGCGTGATTCTCTCTCTATAAATGATTCCTTAATTAATGGTCCCCACATATTTTTGTTTGACCATTTTAATATACAATAAAATTATGTTAAACATACAGCAAAATAGTGTTAAGTATACAACAAATATATGCTAAATATACAAAGACAATAATAATGGCATGATTTTCTCTCTCTCTAATTGATTTACTTAATCCACGTTCCCACATGTTAATGAACGTGATTCTCTCTCTATAAATGATTCATTAATTAATGGTCCCCACATATTTTTATTTGACCATTTTAATATACAATAAAATTATGTTAAACATACAACAAAATAGTGTTAAGTATACATCAAATCATTGATAAGTGTACAACATACTACATGGCAGAGCACATGCGTTATTTTCTCTCTCCAGCGCGATTTTCTCGCGATTTTCTCTCTCCCCACGTGATTTTCTCTCCCCTAATAACAGATTCCATATTTGGATGGTCCCCCACATGTTTGTTTTGACAATTATACCCTTATTTTACCTTAATTAAATGTTTAATGTAATTTTAACCCTTATTTATCTTAGTCATTGATATAGATAATAGAGGGTTAAGATGAGTCCACATTGTCTCACTATAATATGTGGCCTCATTGTATCTTCCCCCTATATATATATATATATATATATATATATATATATATATATATAGGGATTGGATCAAATGAGACCACATAATTAGAATGAGACAATGTAGACTAATCCTGTCCACATATTTAAAATCTCAGATGGTTGAGATTTGGCTGATTTAGTGGCATTTTTATTTTATTTTAAATGAAATAAGGGCAGATTGGTCATTTTATTATTAATGTTTTCACCCCTATTGGTAACTCCCCAAATAACGTTCATCCTGTTCATCCCACCCACAAAATCGATTTTCCAGCGCACCTTGTGGTTTAACAGCGGAAAAACATTGGAAATCGAAATCAAATTGCGGCTGATTTGAATTCCCGTTCGACGGATTTGGGGATAATTATTTTCCCTATTCTGTGGATGATAGTGGGGATTTTCCGAGGGTAAAGAGCACCTCCGTTGGCAAAAATTGTGGCGTTTGTAAGTGAAGAACGTGGGATTCGATTATGCCCGTAGAGTGATAAATCGGACGAACCGAAGACGTTGAAGAGAAAATCAACGGCGGAACTCAGTCGTTTGAGATGTTTCATTATTGCAGTTTTGTAAAGATGGAAAATTGAGGGCCTGAATCGTGATGATGTTCAAATTATGATGGATGTAATTCATTCTTCAATTTATGCTGCAATAGACAGTGACTTGTAATGATTCATTATTCAAATTATAACCCACATTACACACATAAAATATGATCTATTATGGTGGTGGCGCGTGCGAATGAGATTGCGCGGAGGGGATGAATAGTCCGGGGATGGATTTTCCGGTGCGGGATCAACTTAGTAGTGGTCAAGGTGTGGTGTTTTGTTAATTATGGCTAAAAAAGGTAGAAAAAGTGAACAACTCGTCGGGCGATTTGTGTACATAGTCGATTTTATTGTATACTTAGACATAACTTACTATATAGATATGTCCGGTTTTATAGTATAGTTAGACATAGTTTAATGTATAGATAGTGCGGTTTTATTGTATAGTTAGACATATTTTCTTGTATACATAGCCGATTTTATTGTATAGTTAGATATAGTTGTTGATTTTTAATTAATGTTATTTGGTATCTTTACCGTAATAAACCGCAATTATTGGTCTGCCCATAATAATCTTGTTAATTGATTTTTCGATGTATATTTATATGTATTTTGCTGTATAAGGAGTTAATTTTCAATGTATGTATTTATGCTGTTGTATACTTATATGTATTTTGTTCTATACTTATTTGTGTTTTGTTGTATACTTATTTTTTTGTTTGACAATTGTAATATGCGGTACAAATATGATAAAATACAACATAATAGTGTTAAGTATACATCATAATAGTGTTAAGTATACAACAAATATACGATAAGTGTACAACATCTTTGCGTGGCGAAACACGCGTGATTTTCTCTATCCAGCGCGATTTTCTCGCGATTTTCTCTCTCCTAATAATTGATTCCATATTTGGATGGTCCCCCACATGTTTGTTTTGACAATTTTACCCTTTCTATGATTTAATTAAATGGTTAATGTATTATTATCCCAAATTATTCATAGCCTTTGATGTAAATGGGGGAGGGTTGAGATTAGTCCACACTGTCTCACCATAAAATGTGGTCTCATTGTATCCTCCCCATATATATATATATATATATATATATATATTACTACTATTACAATATGTTCCCAATTTTAATGGGACATATTCTTGACAAATTTTATTACTCGTAATTCCAACTTGACCTCTCCAAACCTTAATCCTAAATCAGGAATGACCTAATCAAGTTTGAATATGACAGGATGACACGTGTATATCATGACGTCATGATTGTACACGCGATATTTGCAGTAGTTCATAGGTGTATATGATAAAACACTAAATGGAATAGAAAATCTCAATAAATTGAGGTAATTTTAATTTGCACCCAAAACTATACAAAATTTTCTACTTTGCCCACTTAACATTCAATTGTTCTATTTTACCCTCTAAACTTTGTAAATTTCTGTACTTAGCCGATAATTTCCAAATTTACCCTTAACGACCTTTATGATTATTTTATTTTGTGATCTTTGAAAATATATGTTATCATTGAAAGAAATATTAATCCCACAGTACCTTAGCATATGACTGCTGCATTGTATCAAATTTAAGATAGATTCCTTCTGCAGCAATATTCTTTTTGCAGGTTTGTTGCTGTAGGTTTTTTTTTTTAACAAAATAACACCCCGAGAGGTGGGGGATTGAGGCGTGATCCCCTACCTGTATATCAAGTAATCAAAGTATCATACAATGTAATGTCCCGTTATGGCGGGAGAAAATCAAAAACAACAAAACAACCTATCACTACGATATCTAGAAAGACTATCATAATGAGTATCTAAAAAATACTAGGAGAGCCAATGATCTATGAAAATCTGAAGCTCGGATATCCCAGCTGGTCCATCCGAATGAGCGCAAGGAGGTGGTGAGAAGCCGTGCCCTCCTCAACAAAATGTCTGCCAAGGGCAGCCGCTCCCAAAGCCGCTAGGTGATCTGCTGGTCGATTCCCCTCTCTGTGTATGTGGGAAATCGAATACTGAAGGTCCCTCAACATGTTCCGAATGCGAGTCAAAGTATGCTGAACCTGCCAAGAGCCGAGGCCACCAGAAGTGATCGTGGTGACCACCGCCGCTGCGTCCAACTCAATCCAAATCTGAAGCGAGAACTGTCGGGCATGCCGCAATCCCATCTCAAGCGCTAGTAGCTCGGCATGAAAACTAGACACCGCCTGGAAGGAACTGTGAAATGCCAACATGAGTAAACTGTGAAATGCTGTAGGTTATTGTTATGTGATTACCCAATCTTAGAGTGACAGGTGTTAATTCTAGAATGATCCTAAGTACTATATATTCCTCATTTGTAATCAGTGCAAAATAATTCATTCAATCATCATTAGATATTTTCCTATTCTATTTGCTCTGCTCAGCTTTCAGCTTTTAACTTTTCCTACCATGGCTTTTTCTATTTTTCAATGGCAGCAGTCACATGACATGGATTGGAGGATTTTCTCACTAGGGAACGGCCACCACCAGCCCAGTTTGTACCAGGTACTTCTGGTTCCCCACAAACCATTAATCCTGAATACAACCTTTGGAAAAGGCAAGATCAGTTGCTTGTGTCATGGATATTGTCTAGCCTATCTGAGTCAGTCCTGGTTACTATTATTGGATTGAACTCAAGCTATGAAATCTGGAAAGCTCTTAAGACTAACTTTGCTAGGCAAACCCAAGCCAAAGTGATGCAATACAGACTTCAGCCTTGGACTTTGAGAAAAGGGATCCATGTGTATGAGAGAATATCTCAATAAGATTAAAGGATATTGTGATGTTTTGGCTACTGCGGGAGAACCTATCTGTGAAAAGGATCAAATTCTTTACATCCTTGGGGGTCTTGGTAGTGAGTATAATTCATTGATTATGTCCCTCACAACTAGACGCATTCCTTGCATATTGATGGATGTCCATGCCTTTTTACTGAGTTTTGAGACAAGACTTGAAGTAACGGAAAACTCCCATATCATCACTGAAGGATCTTCTTCTGTCAATGTCACCACACACAATTTTGGGAGACGAAATGCCAATCCTCTAGGAGGTCGTGGAATAGCAACCCCATTCCACTTCAATAACAGAGGAGGCAGAAGAATTGCCAGATGAGGCTCCTATAGAGGAAGAGGTGGAAGGCAAGGTCCTAAATGTCAAATTTGCTTCAGGAACAATCATATGGTTGATAAGTGTTTTTACAGGACTGATCTCAACTAAACTCCCAATAATCACAGTGATAATCTCATTCAAGGGAGTAGTGGCAACAATTTTCAACATAACAATGGAGTGCAGGCTGGATACACTTCTTCAAATTCTTCTGCTAATTGAATGCCACGTAAAAAAAAAGTATGAAGCTCTTATGAAAAACTATACTTGGACTTTATGCAAACTCCCTGAAGACAGAAAAATCATTGGCTGTAAATGGATTTTCAAGATTAAGAGGAATGCTAATGGTTCTATGGGTAAGCACAAAGCTCGACTTGTAGCACAGGGATACACTCAGTTAGCAGGTCTTGACTATACAGATAATTTTAGTCCAGTAATCAAACCAGCTACTGTCAAAGTTATTCTTTACATTGCAGTTTCACATTCTTGGGCCATAAGGCAAATTGACATTGATAATGCTTTCTTGAATGGGGATGTGGAAGCTGATCTTTACATGGAGCAACCACCAGGATTTGAGAGGCAGAATGGCGAGAATCTTGTATGCAAGCTGAATAAATCTCTCTATGAATTGAAACAAGCTTCTAGGACCTGGTCATCAAAACTTGGAAAGGTTTTGATTTCTTTTGGCTTCACAGTCTCAAGAGCTGATACTTCACTACTTTATAATCATGGAACAACCAGTTGTTTGATGGTTCTGATATATATTGATGATATACTAATAACTGGGAGTGACTCTCAAGAGATTCATAGACTTATTGATCAACTTAAGCAAGTGTTTTCACTCAAAATCTTGATTTGCTTAATTATTTTCTGGGGATACAAGTTACTGATACTTCATATGGAATGTTTTTGAATCACGAAAAGTACATTCACAGTATTTTGGAAAAAAGCTGGCATGAAAAATGCAAAGGGATTAAGTACTCCCATGTTCAGCAAGCCTATGTTGTCAAAACATGATGGGGAACCAATAAAGGATGCCACACTTTATAGGAGTGTGGTTGGAGCATTGCAGTATACAACTATAACCAGGTCAGACATAGCTTATAGTGTTAATAAAGTGAGCCAGTTCATGCAATATCCTCTAAGCACACATTGGAAGGCTGTCAAGAGGATTTTAAGATATTTGGTTGCTACAGCTGACTATGGTTACACTTCACTACCTCTAAGAATCTCAACTTGACAGGATTCACAGATGCGGATTGGGCTTGTGATATTGATGGCAGAATATCTACTAGTGGTTTTTATGTTTATCTTGGAAACAATCTTGTTTCGTGGAGTTCAAAGAAGCAACACACCGTTTCAAGATCAAGCACAGAGACAAAGTACATGAGCTTAGCTAACATAACATGTGATATTCTTTGGCTTAGGTCTCTTCTTGCAGAATTGAACATTGTTCAGCCTAAGAGTACTTCTATATGGATTGACAACATGGGAGCAATTTCTCTATCCAGCAAGCCTGTTTCACACTCAAGAACTAAGCATTTGGAACTGGACTTACATTTTGTTAGAGAAAAAGTTGCAAATGGTCTGATCACAGTTCAACACATTTAATCCATTGACTAAGTGGTCGATATCTTCACTAAACCAATTTCAGGGCAATTCTTCATTCGGCTTAGGAATAAACTCAATGTTGTTCCTAAGCACTCACTTGAATTGAGGGGGCATGAAAGAAATATTAATCCCACAGTACCTTAGCATATGACTGCTGCATTGTATCAAATTTAAGATAGATTCCTTCTGCAACAATATTCCTTTTGTAGGTTTGTTGCTGCATGTTATTGTTATGTGATTACCCAATCTTAGAGTGACACATGTTTATTCTAATGATCCTAAGTACTATATATTCCTCTTTTGTAATCAGTGCAAAATATTTCATTCAATCATCATCAGATATTTTCCTATTCTATTTGCTCTACTCAGATTTCAACTTTTAGCTTTTCCTCTCATTGGTTTTTCTATTTTTCAACAATCATAGCCTAAGTTTATTGATGAAATTCACTATTATTAAATACCACTCGTATATTGATCGGATGATGAGATTTTGAGAAAAATAAATAATTGTTCGAGATATAATATCTCAGACAATCTATTAACACTGAGGGATAAATTTGGAAATTATAGGCTAAGTGCGACAATTTGCAAAGTTCAGTGGTAAAACACAACTCAAAATAAGTTTAGTGGTAAAACACAACTTAAAATTAAGTGATCAAAATAGAAAAACGCGCATATTTTGGAGGCAAATTAAAATTTTATACATGCACATGCAACATCAATATCAGGCCTATTTTTTGTTTCACATTTGAACTTTTGTTGATTTTAATTTCAAATAAAGATCACAAAGATTGTGCTTTAAGAAATTGATATACTCAGGCCAACCTCTTGATACTTTTAAAGACAAAAATTGATAATTGTACACGACTGCCAATTTTTTATGTTCCATATTTGAAATCCTCGTTGATTTAAATTTTGAATGAAGATCACAAAAAATTGTTCTTTAAGAAACTAGCGTACACAGACCAACCTCTTGTATTTTTTTCTTGGAATAAAGTT
Organism: Rehmannia glutinosa; assembly: GCA_016081115.2. Taxonomy (NCBI): domain Eukaryota; kingdom Viridiplantae; phylum Streptophyta; class Magnoliopsida; order Lamiales; family Orobanchaceae; genus Rehmannia; species Rehmannia glutinosa. Next base: position 63,240 of record JABTTQ020001854.1, on the reverse strand, counting down.
GTATCTTAGTGTTTAAATAATACCTTTAAAGAAAAATTGATACTCTTAAACCCCAAAAAAAATGATCCTTTTAGAGGGACGTTACTTTTTTATGTTTCGCATTTGAAATCCTTGTGGATTTTAATTTCTAATGAAGATCACAAAGTTTGTGCTTTAAGAAGTTGATCTACACAGACCAACATCTTGTATTTTTATTGCATGCAATACAAGAGTATCTTAGTTTTTAAAGTGGTATGTTTAACATAAAAATTGATACTTTTAAAGAAAAAATTTGAGATTTTTACAGGCTGTCTCTGTTTTTAATGTTTCGCATTTAAAATCCCTATTGATTTTAATTTGAAATGAAGATCACAAGAATTATGCCTTAAGAAGCTGATCTACACAAGTCAACCTCTTGTATTTTTGTTGCTTGGAATACAACAATATCTTAGTTATTAAATTGATAAATTTTAAGTAAAAGTTGGTACACTACTACAAAACAGGGCTTTTACATCAGCACTTTACATGGGTTTATGAAAGAATCGATGTAAAAAAATTACACGGTGGCATACTTGTAAATAAGTAAGAACTTTACAGCGGTTTTATGAAGGAACCGCTGTAAAATTATAAAAAAACTTAACTTTTACAGGGGTTCCCCTCCTAACCGTTGTAGGCCAATGGAAAATTTAGATCTGTCCATTAAAAGAACCGATATAAAAATTTTACACCTCAAAATAACCCATGTAGATATGTTTTTTTTTTTTTTTTTTTGAAAACCCTTTCACTTTTAGCATTGATGGGACCCAAAATTAGCTAGGGTTTATTATCGCTGAGAATCACAACCAGCTTAATCTTCCCGCCGACTGCTCGAAGCTCCTCGATTCTCCGCATCATCGGCACAACCACGGCAGACAGAGATAGTAGGGCTCAACTTCAGCGCGACGGTCTTCCACGGTGTCGGCGAGCTGCAAACATGGCAGAGAAGATTCCGAAAGTGTTTCCCACCACAAAATTAGCGGAGTGAACCTTTTCAACACAATCCCAAAGATAGGTTGACTTGATCGGACTCGAGAAAAAATTCACATTGGGTTCTTTGCGAAGCTCATACCCCATTTTAGACATTGATAAGAAGGTAAAGATCTATCTCCCCTGATTTTCACTTTGGAGGGTTTCCCACAACATTGACTTATGGGTGTTAGGGCTGTTTCTGTACAAGTTTCAGTAGACAAACTTGAATTTTGTTGTAGACTTGTCATAGAGGAAGTATTGATTCAGGTATTACATTTCTGCTGCATCAGTTATTAGAGTTGTTTATTTCAGTCTAAATTTTGTTTAGGACTATCTTTATGTCGGAGTGAATTAAAGAAATGAGTTGGTGTATTCATGTCTTAATTAGTGCAGGAAATGTAGTGCTTAGTGAAGTAGTTGTTCGGAATAAAGCGAATGTTTGAAGTAATAAAACTATTTTCAATTCCCGAACTAAGAACATTTGTTTTGAGTTCATTTTGAGGACTTAATTCACACAAACTTTTGCATATTGGGAGTCAAATAAACACACAAAAATTTGGAAACAAGATATTTTCAGCCATTGTAAACTAGTAGCGCATGGCAGAGTTCGTATTTTCTGTTTCGATCTATTTTTTCTAAGATCTAATTAAAGATGCTTTAGTAAGTTTAGATAGTTCGCACAGTTGAAGTTTGGATTAAAAACACCTGTATTTTGGTTGACAATTTAGGCTCCTGTTACCCATATGATCATAATTCTTGTTAAAAAAATGGATAATTATAAAAACTACCCCTGTTTTTTTTTTTTTTTTTTTTTTCATTTTGAAGCTTATTTGAGTTTTGTTTTGTAATTATTCCAAATTTCATGGGTGTTTTTGTATCCCAAAAAATTAACAAACCCCACATAGTCACATTTGACCCTTTCTCTAAATATTGTCGGCTTTTAGAGCCTTCTCATATACTACAAGTCTACAAGTACTTAAACATGTTTTCTATTATGTCTTGTTATAAAGTGTAGAGTGGTGAGTTCTATTCTGAAAATGTTGATTTCCTGGATGCCCTCATAGCATGATAAGTTAGGAATTTCAATTATATTTGCATCCATGATCTTTGAATGATAAGTTAGAAAGAAAATATTTTATCCTTCAAATTTCAAGTACAGAACAAGTTGTTCTGTACTTAAACGTAAAAATAGAATTAAGAGTGCAAAAGAAAAGCTCAGAATCATAGCAATGGTGAACAAAATAGTGTACAATTGGAAATCTTGGTGGAGATTTATTCACAATCACAACCACAAATGATGGGGGCTTATTGTATGTGATATTGTTGCCTAAAGAACAAATGGAGCTTTTTGAGAAGCTTTTCTGTGATATATGAAGTATGTATGTTATCTTCTTGGAAAGTTTTCGGCAGAAATGGGCTCGTTTGGTTTTGTTTTTGCGAAAAATATTTTCCAGTTTTCAGTATTTTCAATTGAGTTTTCGATGTTATATTGGCTTTTGTCAACAATAAAATTGGGATGTTTGAACAGTATCTTCATTTTCTTCGAGAAATGGGATATTAATAGAAAATTGCATTTTTTACCATCTTACCCCTTAATTATACTTTTAACCATCGCAACCCAATACACATCTTCAATTCATTCCGTGTAGAGAGGGGAAGGCCTTGATTGTATAGTTGGCTTTTTTTAATCAATCTCTAAATTAAAAAAAAAAATCGATTAAATGCCCTCCGATTTAGAGCCTTACCAAACTCATACAAAGCGTCATGTGAGATGATGCATTTCTTGACAAAGCATTAGGTTAGGCAACGGTTTCTAATTGTGTGTACAGCAAAGGAACATAGTAGAATTTTTAGTAGAAGATGTCCTCATCTCTTGCCTCATTATTTCTGCCAATGGTGACTTCCAATTATAACCATTGAAGTTATTTGTCAACAAAATCCAGGTTAACTAGGATGCAAAATTTAGGAAAGCACGCGATAACTCAACGCATGTTGGGTGAGCGAAGAACATATTATTCATTGTGTTAGTTATCTACAAGCGGCCGTGATGATAAGTTTTTTTAATTTCCACATAAGTGGTTGTATCACTGCTTAATAACTTTATTATTCATCGGGCATTGTTGATAATCCTTATTGTGGACTCAGGGGCAAAACTAGAACCCGACACAAGGAGGACCAAAAATTCGAAGCAAATATATATTTTATATAATAATAAAATTTAAAATATATTATATATATTTGTGTAAAATAAAATATCAATGCTCATCGTTAAACATCCCTAAGTAGTAATGTTGTAAAAAGCGCTAGTGTTAGTCGGGCGACAGATTGGGGCCTAACGCCTAGGCGGAGTTTGGCAGGCTTGGGTAGGGTTAGGCGGGACCTAATCGGAAAAAAAAAGTAAGCAAACCAGGGGAGCCTAGTGCCTAGGTGGGGACTAATCGGGGCTAGGCGAGGATTTTTACAATAGAATTAAATACATAATTATAATTCTAATATATTAAAATTTAGAATGCATCTCTTCAATATCATGAAAATTATCTATAAGTAACTTTATACTAAAGTTTTGTGTAATTTGCTTATTAACAATCTACGAGAATGCTTCGACATTTTTTGTCTTGATCTACAAATAAAAAAGAAAAAAGATTAAATGTAGCCTAGGTCAATCTAATGTTGCTCCTAAAATTATTTCAATCGCAATATCTAATCAATAATTATTAAATATAAAAACAAAAAATTAATTAATATTAATCTGGGCTTGGATTAGGTTTCATTGATCATCATATTAATTTTAACTCATTAATTAATAATTACAAAATCAATACAAGAAAATATTAAATTAAAATTGATCCTAAAATATACATATAAAAGATAAAAAAAATGTTGGGGTGCGCCCCCCCTCCCAACTCAAGTGAGTCCGCCTTGTGTGGACTTATTATCTACAAATCTCTTTTGTAAACAAAACAAAATATTATGCGGTCGAGTATTGTTGTGCAACATATCCATAGCATAATCCTCCTCATTTTTTAACTAATCGACCAGATCAACCCTTTATTACTTTAAGTTGCAGTTTGATATTAACGCTCTTGCATAGGCTAAATCCGAGAAATATTGCCATCGGGTGAAGGACAAACTATTTTATCCTCTGTTGTAAAAATTAAAAGCCTGGGCCTCATTAGTCTGCCCTTTGCTTTGGACGCTAGATTCCCCATGTTCGCCTATATTTTTCTTCCGATTAGGCTCTGTCTAACCCCGACAAGGCTCCGTCTAGGCCCATATATGCTCCAGTCTACCGCCCGCCTAGTGCCTAGTGCTTTTTACAACATTGGTTTTATCTAATTAGTCCGGAACCAAAAGAACACGAATGATGTCTTTAATAATATCTGCATGAGCAAGAAGAAATAACTTTGTAAAGTGCCAAATATCATCATAAAAGTAGTCAGAATTTGCTGAGAGAAGTCACCCAGGCGTGATTCTGGTATTCCGATACGATCCACAATTTTATATATCATCCAATTATCAACCCAAGAGGGAAGAGCGGACCCAAGATATTCATCCTGGAATCCGTTTCGCACTAATATAAAACAATTTTGACTAGACATTTTGCACTGAAAATTAAATTATTTATCAAAAAATAAAATGGAAAGCGTTCTTTTGATTTTTCGAATTTGACATAAATCACATAAGTATTTTTCAACGAAAATTCATTTGTACACATTCTCATTCTCTAAAAATTCGCATTCACAGCGTAAAATATGCTTCCCTAAAAAAACACTTCCCTATTTACTGAAGATAACTCCAAAACCATAGCCTGAATTGATTCTAGGTACTTTGTGGTGGAGATTTGAAAATCTATAAATATATAAAAAGAGAAGTCTTGTGTGAACCATTTCTCATCTGTCATGGCTAATGACATATCCATCCCCCCTTTTGCTTGCCCTTTCCCCATTCCCCAGATTCCTAGTCATGTGTCTCTTACTGATTTGTGTTCCCTACCTTCTGAGGATGAGGTTAAACAAGTGGTGTTCTCTATTTGCCCCAATAGCTCTGTTGATCCTGATGGCTTCTCTAGTCATTTCTATCAGATTTGCTGGTCTTTCATTAAGGATGACATTATGGGAGCTGTATATGATTTCTTTGCTGGCAATCCCCTCCCTAAGTGCTATACTGCTACTTCAATTGTGTTAATTCCTAAGAATGTTCATCCTACCTCTTGGAGTGAGTATAGGCCCATTAGCTTATGCAATGTGTCTAACAAAATACTCACTAAGATCCTCAATAATAGGTTGTCTGAGCTCCTCCCTCATCTCATTTCCCCTAATTAAAGTGGTTTCATAAAAAACAGGCTCATAAGTGATAATGTTTTGCTTGCTCAAGAGCTCATGCATGCTATTACTGCTAAACATGAACCTAAGAATGTGGTGTTCAAATTGGACATGGCTAATGCCTATGATAGGGTCCAATGGGATTTTCTCAAATGGATGCTTGATAGGATGGGTTTCCCTGCTCATTGGATTACTCTTATTCATAATGTTGTGTCTAACTACTGGTTTTCTATTTTAATTAATGGTGCTCATTGTGGTTTTTTCAAGTCTGAGAGAGGGCTTAGACAGGGGGATCCCCTTTCCCCCTCCCTGTTCATATTGGCTGCTGAATTTCTGTCTACTGGGCTGGAATTTTTGTTTAAATCCCATCCTCAGATGTTGTATCACTCTGGGGGTATTCCTTATATCCCATCTGTCATATGTTGATGACATTATGATATTCTCTAATGATAAAGCCTCTTCTCTCCAATCCCTGTCTGACTTTCTTGACTTCTACTGTGAGATTTCTGGGCAAGCCATCAATAAAAACAAGAGCTCTTTTGTGGTTGATAGTCATATGGTGCCTCACAGGATTGATAGAATTGCCCAGATTACTCAGTTCAAGAATCAGGCCCTTCCTATCACTTACTTGGGTGCTCCCTCTATAAAGGACACAAGCAAAGTGACCTTTTTCTTCCTTTGCTTGCCAAACTGCAAGCTAGAATCCAAGGGTGGTCTTGGAGGTTTTTATCTTATGGGGGTAGACTTATGCTTATTAAAAGCACTTTAAGATCTATGCTCATTCATCTCATTCAAGTTCTCAAACCTCCCAAGTTTATTGTTCACAAATTTGAACAAATTTGTGCTAGATTCTTTTGGGGAAGCACTGATAACAACAAAAGAATTCCTTGGGTTGTTTGGTCTAAAATATGTTCCCCCCATTGATAAGGGGGGTTTAGGGGTCAAATCCATTCATCACTCTATCACAGCTTTTTCCATGAAACTGTGGTGAAGATTAAGAGATAAATCCTCTCTCTGGGCCAGATTCATGCATGTCAAGTATGCAGGAGGAATGCCAATCTGCATTGCTCCTGTTCGGCATACTGGCAGTCTTGGTTGGAAAAGAGTATGTAAAATCAGGAATTTCATGCAAAATAATATTATTTGGGATGTGGGGTCTGGTAATATTAGCTTCTGGCATGACATATGGTTTGAGTCTGAACCTCTTTTTAATATCATTCCTTGTGATAAAAATGGCCTTGAAAACATTAATGTGGCTTATTTTTGGAACAACAATTCTTGGGACATGAATAGACTTCATATTATTGTTGGTCTTGAGTGGGCTAATAAACTGAGCAAGATCCCTATTTCTCACACACAAGCTGATGTGGAAGCTGAGTGTCAATGGTAATTTCTCTATATCCTCTGCATACACTGCATTACTGAGCATTTCTGAACCTCAACCAGTGTTCAAACAACTTTGGAACCCCATGATCCCACCCTCAGCTTCCATATTCCTCTGGAGGATGTTCCAAAACACGATTCCTATGGATAAGAAACTGCATGAAAGAGGTATTTCTTTAGCTTCTGTGTCTGTTGTGGCCATTCATCCTCTTCCATGCCTAATTTTTCACCTAACACTTTTGAGACTGTACCACATCTTTTCTTGCAGAATGCTCAAGTGGTCAAAGTATGGAACCATTTTGCATCTTGGTTGAGATTCACACCCCCACACACAGAGCACATACACATATTTTGTTCTGCTTGGAGAAATCTCACACCTTATGCACACACACCACATATATCTATTCTGTTGCCTTGTCTCATAATGTGGAAGATTTAGGAGGAAAGAAACCATTGCAGACATAATATGGCTCAGTTTTCTCATTTTAGAATTATCACTAATGTCCATTCTCATCTCTCATTGTTATCCAAGGCAAAATTGTTTCAGGCTACCACATGGAAAGGCTTTTTGGACATCATTTCTACTCTGGGATTTTCTTTCAGATTACCTACCAAGCATCATCACCTACCTGTTTTATGGAAACCTCCAGACAATCCGTGGTTAAAGCTCAATGTAGATGCTGCTTACAAAAGTTAGACAGGGACAACTGGAATTGGAGGAATAATAAAGGACCTCAGGGGGGAAACTATCTGGGCATTCTCTGTCTTTCTCCCCCAAGCCCGGGATCCATTATTTGCTGAGTGCAAAGCACTTGAAGTGGCTTTGTCATGCAGTTTTGTTCAGAGTGTTCCAAATTTGTGGATAGAACTTGACTCAAAAATCTTATGTAACATTCTCATTAAACACTCTCCTGGCCCTTGGCCTAGATTTTTTCTTGTTAATATTCTTAATAGCTTAGTTAGGAAAAACTACAAAGTTTCGCATATATTCAGAGAAGGGAACAGTGTGGCTGACTCTCTAGCCAAACATGGATTCATGCTACAGCAGAGCACAGAATATGACCTTGTTCAGTTGCCTCGAGCTGCAAAGGGATTTGCTCGTGGAGATCAATTGGGGATACCGTCTTTTCGGTTACATAGGCAAAGTGTAATGTTTGTTTGATTCTTCCTTGTAAATTCAACAATTTCTTAATAAAATAGGTTGGGGATTTGACCTCAATCCCCCATCCCACCTTGGGATGTTTTCATGAAAAAAAAATAAAAAGAGAAGTCGCTGGAAATAATATGTTGAATTTCTCCCCCGTTTTTTTGCAGTTACTATAAAAAGTATAAAAATATGTGTAAAAATAAAAAGTGATAAATAATAGGTATTTAATTATTTTTGGTAGGCAGTTTTCTTTAAATAATCACTTTTTAAAATAATATAAAAATTATATTTTTATAAAATTAGCTTTCCAAATATGTGGTATACTGCATTAATTATTACATATATATATATATATTTTTTTTTAAAATATTTTTTTTGTTTTTGATCCATTTTGACGTATAATATATCAAAATAATCATTTTTTAACAATCTTCAATTTGACGCTAATATTGCATATATAAATAACAAAAACAAGATAAATGAAGAAATATAAAAAATATTTACTCATTATTTTCTAATTTGTAACGGGCTTCTAAAAATTATGTATTCGGGCTAATGGACATCAATTTGTATATTCATGTATTTTGTAATATATGTACAGTTGTTATTTGGGCTTATTCCATTTTTTAATAATTATATATAATTATATTTAAATTTATTAATTTTAGTTAAAAATACTTATTCTAATTGAAAAAATATCTCAAAATATATATCCAAATTTTATATATCACATATATCCATACATATCATTATATATATAAAATAATAATAACAAACTTATTTCTAAATGTATTTCCCGCCTAAAATATTTTGATAAAAATAATATAATCTATTTAAGGCTCGTATCATAATTTCTATCTAGATTAATGATTGATATTTGGTAAAGTTTAATATATAAATCCAATATTTAATGCTGGTTTTTAAATCTGTAGATTTAGTATAATTCTGGATTTTTTTACCATAAATATTATTTCTATATTTTGCAAAAATCAATAACAAATATAAATTTGTCATCTTTTTCAATCAATAAATTCGGTTTCTAAAAATTTAGTAAGTTCTGTATTGTTTAGTAATTTTTTCTTCCCAACACATAAATTTGGTTACTTAATTGTGATTTTTTTCTATAATTCACATTAAACATGTTGTTTTCAATGTTTTGAAAAATAATTAATAACAAATTAAATTAAAACTATATTACCATCCATTGTATAGAATTTATTTTGGGTTTCTTTAATGAGCATGAGGTAAGTTTGGAGCGGTATAAATTACAAAACAATAAACATATATAACAATAAAAATAAAAACTAATCTTATCTAAGTAATTTAAAAAATTAAATCGCAATTTGTTTCTATAATTTAGAAGTAAATATTGTTTCCCATAATTTGTAAAATAATTAACAACAAACCAAATAAAAGCCATAAATAATTTTTATCGTGTTTGAAAACATGTGTATATTATATAAACCTGAAAAATACTGAAATTTTATTAAAAATATTATTTGATAAAAATAATAATTTAATTATGTGTAAAACATGTATATTTTCTATAGCTACATTATGCTTCTTAATTTGAAAAATTATGGTTTGTTTTCTGGTAAATCCAATTTTCATAATTATGTAAATTCTGATGAATAAGTTAAAAACATAAAATTATGATATCATTATTTTTGATAATTTAATTATCGTAGCATTTGATTGATGTATGAATAGTAAAGTTTTGAGCATGAAATTAGGATATGAATGCTTATAAAATTTATAATTGGTAGGTTTTTCAACATATTATGAATCAAAATTTGATATTTACCAATTAAATTTTTTGATCAAAACCAACATTTATTTTGTTATTTTCTTATCAAGAAAGGGAACGTTTGTTGGATTCATATTAAAAAAATACAAAATATCAGATTATAATTTTCAATAAGTCCGAATAGACATTACACAATATGTAAAAAAATTAATAGTCCGGAAATATGAACATGGAATATAATTAATCCTGACAACAAAATTAGAAATTAAAAACTATCTTATAAAAACGTGAATAAATATATAAGTTTTAGAAATATATATATATATGATTTAGATCCTGTGAGTCCACATATTCTATGTGAGTACATGAGACCAAATCTGTGGCCTTGATTTAATTTTTTAACGGTTGAGATTAAACAGACTTTACCATTTTTTAATAAATAATCTAATGTAAAAAAGGGTTGTTTTGTAATTTAATTAAAATTAGTTTTGGGAGGGAAGTTATTTTTGGGGAGTGGGCTAAAAATCAGGACACGTTTTTATGAGATGTTTTTTTTCCAAAATCTTTTCATATCCGTCAACTTGGTAAACGAAGTTTCATAAAAGAGTTGGTCTTCTTTCATAACACAAGATTTCTTTCTCTCCAAAAAATAAACCACCGTGAGAAAACTCCGTTTTTGATTCTTCAAGGGTTACACTCTCTGCAAAGCGTCTCCCAACTAACCCTACGCGTGTAGTCGAAATTGCAAGGAGGAGTGCAAAATCTTTCATCCGAAAGTACCAGCAAAGTGCGAAATATTTCGTCCCAAAATCACAAAAATCAGACTCAGCAGTCACTTAGGGCGTCTTGAAATTTGCGAGGAGTTGAACCACCTACAAATACGCCACTTAGGGCGTCTTGAAATTTCTTCAGAAGTAGCGGTTCGGAAACCCCAAATTTGTTGTAAAATCACTATTCGAGCAGGTACCAAATTTGTTTCTCTCTTCTTCGTTCGTTTTTTTATTCGAGCAGGTACCAAATTTGCCACAACCACCACAATATTATTTATTATTACTAATTATTATCATTCTGGAAGAATTAAATGTATTGAAAATGAATGATGAAAAACACTTGCATTGGAAATGAATGATGGAAAATTGTTGAATTAATTTTAAGGAAAATTGTTTTCGATAGTGGAATCATAAAGTTGTAGAGAATAAAAATATGTTTTAGATAAATTTTCGAATATATATATATACTAGCAGAAGTCCGAAATAAAAAATTTTCCGTTCTTTTTGCTTCTTATATTCGGTAATATTTTAAATTATAAAAATATTGTAAATGGTATTCTTACTTTATATATATATAAATAATTAAATTAGAAAAATATTGTATATAGCATTCCTACTTTATGTGTATATAAATTAGGAAATTATTATAAATGGTAGTCCTACATATAAAAATTAGGAAAAAAAATCCGGTTTTTTTGCTTCTTATATTCGGTAATATTTTAAATTAGGATTGTAAATGGTATTAATTCCTACTTTATATATATATATATATATATAATTAGGAAAATATTGTAAATGGTGTTCCTACTTTATTGTATATAAATTAGGAAATTATTATAAATGGTATTCCTATTTTATATGTATAAAAATTAGGAAACTTTTCCCACTCTTTTTGCTTCTTATATTCGGTAATATTTTAAATTAGGAAAATATTATAAATGGTATTCTTACTTTATATGTATATAAGTTAGGAAATTATTATAAATGGTATTCCTATTTGATATGTATAAAAATTAGGAAAATTTTATAAATTATATATATATATATATATATTAGCTGAAGTTTGGTCCAAACTTTTCCCGCCTATTTTTACTTCCTAAATTACCATAACAACTATTTATAGAAAATATTGTTCATTAAGTAAATATGCAATGATATTTGTTCAAAGATTATTTTTCATAAATTAAGAAAAATTATAAATTGTATTCCAGCTTAATATTATATCAAGTTGCCAAATTTTCGATACACCGCTTACCGAAACAATTAATTATAGCTAATGTTTTGTTCAAAGGTACTTTGGCAGCTTTTTATTTATTTTAACTTAAGTATATTTTATACAAAATCCTCTCATATTATACTATTTCAATTGCTTTAGATAGACACTTCAACATTGTTGTTCCTATATTCGAAGCATAACCAACAAATATGATTTATCTTCACATTTTCCTTTATTATCGTCTTTCTCAAATTTCCCGCCAACATCAGCATAATTGAACCCCGATTCTGCACTAAACAAGATTTTTTTTATAATCTATCTTGTGGAACTACATGGACGTTTTTTGGTTAGCGTAATAAATAAGTTTTGCTTCTTTTTGTTTATTCCTTTTATTTTTGTTATATTTATTTTTTAAGTTATATTTTTATTTTGAATTATTCTTATTTTGAAAATCAATATTTAAATCTAGATCGAGATGATAACTGATAATATCTTTCGGAATAATAAAATTATGTAACCTCTCTATAGTGTATGATAGTATCAATTGTTCGATAGACATGATAAGCAATTATTCTTCTAAAAGAGATTATTGAATTTGATTTTACAACTCAACCATTTGGCTTATGGATTAAATTATTCTCTTTGATTAATTAGCTAATTAGTATTTCAGTAAATGCAAATATCAAAGTAATAATGGTGGTAAATTAGTATTAAGTTTTTTCTACTAACAACACATTGACCATATAATAACATTTTAGTATATGATATAATTAAAGATGACTTAACTAAAAGTGAAAATAAAAAAAATACAAGATACAAAATAAGATACACAAATCTGGGCAAATCAGTCAGAAATTCTCCTAACCAATGCATGTTTTGGAGTTTATGTGGGATTTGATCTATTTTATGTATTTTTTAGGATATTAGATATATATATTAATATTAATAATAATGTTTTAATATTTATTGCAATATCTATGGTTAGGATTTTGTAGTAAAATAATTTATAAATTTAGTAAGTGCAAATGGTCGGGAAAAATCAATTAACCAATAAATTACAACCTTTACAAATATATATATATATATATAGTTATTGACTTACCAAAACAAAGCATTGTTAATTTCTACGGCTCAACAAATCGCCTCTAATTTGTTGCCAATTCACTCTATGTACAGATCATTTGTATCATTTGTAATATTGGTACTTTGTATGTGTGCAGAAAAATTTTAAATATCAGGATCCATGCACATCTACAGATCACCTCTCAGAAAAGTCCGAGAAACGTATAAACAGTGAAAATTTGAAGCATTATAACAATCCATTTTTAATAACTCCTTTCAGTAATATTTCAAATGGTATTTATTCACTATATTGCTTGGCTTCAAACTCTTTAAGCCGACAACAATATGTTTGGGAAAAATATTGGAAATATTTGTTGGATAATGTTTTCTACAAACGTCAACTAAGAAAATGCCAAGGTATCAAGTATAGACAAATTGTTTTGATTAATGTTATTATATTAAATTATTAAATTGTGTTATATTTAATTGACATTTCTAATTTATTCATTTGATGTTTTCCAGAATTAAATTTCAAATTTAAGTGTATAATTAAAAATATAATTTTATATATAAATTTTTGTTTTTTATTTATTTTATATGAATATTTTATTATTAAAATAAAGTAATAAATAACAGCTCATGTTAATAGATAATTTCAGCATAAACTAAAAATAATAAAATAATAACACACGTGCAACGCACAAGCGGGATTACTAGTATATATAAGGATTGATGTATTTTATTTTCAAAAGATATGGGAAAAGCTTTTTGTTTCATTTTTTGGGAAATATTTATGCTATGGATTCTTTTTCGTCCTGTTTAATTTCGGTTTGAGGTAGTACATTAGTGTATCAAAGTATACAATTAAAATAGTAACTAATTAGTAATTTTTATGGATTCAATTCATAAGTATTTTTTATGGAATAATTAACAAGATGTTACATCAACTACAGTGTTGGATAAGCCACTTATTCAAAAAGTTTGTGCTAGAGAAGCGGAAATGAGAGATTTTTTGAAAAGTCACTTATCAATATGTCCATTTTATGAATGGATATTTGCATAAATGATCCCAAACAAGCATGCAGTGTCGGAAAATTTGATGTACTTGTACAACCTGGTTAGTGTTGTGATAATTATGGTATTATAAAAGATCTAAATCTTATTTTTCATTTTTCAGTTAATATTTATGTTTCTCGAATATAGATAGATCTATTAAATTATCGTAATTAGATATTGCATAGTTGGTCAATTCCCTACACGCCTTCTAGCTTTCCATTAATTAAAACTATTAGTCAAGTTGAACCCAACTCCAAACCCCTATCCTAGTTCCGCGCCTCTGTATTCTTGGTTCTTATCCTGTGCACCTGGCCCTCCATATATCTATTAGCCATTTGTTGAATTTTGATTGAAAAGGAACAGATGACCCAAATGGCTGCGATTGGATGTAGGAGGGATTCCATTTTCGTTCCGCTGGAGAATTTTTTTTGACCAAACATGCGATTGTTTATGAAAATTTTCAAAAAATATACTATTCACTCACTTTTACTTTTTCTCATTTTTTCTCTTACCAATCACATCTACACATCTTTTTACAAAAAAAACTAATCATTATTATACATACTCCCACAAATTTCACTATTCACTCACTCACACACTTCTAACTATCAATCATATCCAATCATTATTTTACTATTTTTAAATCAAATTAACTTTCATCATTACTTTTTCATCCCACATCCAATCACACTCTCAAAATTCATCTTTTTTCTTCCAAAATTTTTTTTACCACTATTCTCTACCAAAATGAAAATTTTCAAAATGAAAACATATCCAATCGCGCCCCCAGGCCCACAACTTTCTTCCATAATCCATATCCTACAATTTTCTTTCTTTGTTTTTTTTTTAATTTTTGATTTATGTTTTCCCCCTCTTGCTGGGAGTAGTCTTCTCTTTTGTAGAAGTGGGATTCTTCTCTCGTTATGACACTACAAGATAATTCCAGTTTATCGACAAAGTTTACCGACATGAATAATTTTATCACTAAATTTTACAATTACTTACATAATAAAAAATATATATATTTACCGAAATTATACCGACAAATTACTGACAGTTTTTAAATTTTCCGATGGAAATATTGTAGGTATTTATTAATAATTATAGATTTTGCTGGTAAATATTTACATACAATGATTTACCTACAATAATTTTACCAAAACTTTACAATTATCGTAGTATTATAGATTTTTCTGTAGATATCGTTTTTTCTTATAGTGTGAGTATAAGTTTTCTTCTTCTATCTCTTGTGAGAGTGTTTTTATCCAAACATATGAATATTATTTGTCCTGACTTAGACGAGTTTGATTTTATTTGTCATATCTGCAGATTTAGGAAGAATCTGAACTTTTATCGTCCACTTCTATTTTGGTCATGCAAGCAGTGACTTTATTGAAACGTGTTGTTATTTGAGCCAGATCTAGGACTTTCGATATTGTATCAGAGCTTTTTTCTCCGTCTCAGTCCTCTTTTTTCTATTTGTTTGCGAGACTATTTTTATGTTGAAGAAGATAAATGTACGCAAAAATGATATTTAATTATTTAATATATAATTCAGTTTAAATATTAATTGTCCAATGGGCTCTTAATGGAATAACCCGGCCCAAAGGAGTCCATGACTGGTCCATAACTCTTAGTGGAATAACCCGGACCAAAGGAGTCTCGGACTGGCCCATAGGTCGATTTCTCCTACACGGCCCACATGGCCCATCTCCCAGGTATATAAAGATCAATCATTTTCATTTGTAAGTACATTCTCTCGTAATTATTCCTACGTATTCTAATTCAGTATTTATTTACTATCTTATTCTCTCGATCACCATGCGACTTGAGCGTCGAAGAGACCTCCCTGGGATAACCCCGGGGCCCTCTAATATTTCCGAGTATGCATGCAAGCTCCGTCTGAAGAACTTCCAACTCCAAGAGAATAAAACATGAAGACTTCTCCCGTGGGAAGAAGAACTTTATTAGAAACCTCAACTTTAGAGTGATCTGCTCTAAAAAGCAGCATTAGTAATCTTTACGTATATTGAATTTTTTTAATGTATTTTATTGAATATAGCTTAGTCTTTATCAAAGAAAATAAATAAATAGGAAAAGACGGAAACGAAACAAAAATATATTGTGGCTCAATCATTTAATCTACATTCACATATAGAAATGTCTAAATGGCTAAAAAACTTTCATCTCTTCTAACTTAACACAAAGATAAGAGCAAATTTTTATCCTCTGATTCCTTTATTATTATTTTTTTCCTTTTTAATAGCATGATGTTAATTTTGATGATACCCAAGCCGAGCTGGCAACAAGTTAGTCCACGTGGCCATTCAGCTAGCAATGGTATGGGGCCCACAGGATAACAAGGACCGAGCCGATGACGTCAGCACCCGAGCCCGTGACGTAGCATGAAGCGGGCTCGGCTCGGTTTAGTCACGATTATGGCGGGAGATTTAAAAGATAACCATCCAGCTAAGGAAGGTTGAGTGCCCCATTAGCATAATAAACTGCCACTTGTCAGCACAATGGCAAAGTGAGTCAACAAGTGACAAATACTTGGCCAACATGCATGCTGAGAGAAGGACACGTGTCCCTTTGTAATCACTCTAATACTAGATGTATTGATAGTTAAAACCTACTAATTGTATGAGTATAAATATGTTTCATTTATGAAGATGAGAAAAGGAGAGGTAATCAATAGAAAAACACTTGTAAAAACTCCAGCTGTAAGGACATAACCGACCAGAAACTTTCTGCTCGGCTTTCGATATAAAAAGATAGCCCTATCTTTGGGTTTACTTAATTTCCACGTAAATAAACTTTGTCAGATTGTTCCTTGTTGACCCAAAACACTCGTCAACAAATTGGCGCTAGAAGGAGGGCTCATCTTGGTCCAGTCAGAGCTTCCAGCTACTCAAGTCGTGTTAGTTAAGGTAACTTAGTTTTATTTCCTCGAAAAAAAAAAATGAGTCAGACTTTCCGAAACGTGCCTGCAACTGAGGACCCACCTCAAAATAACCAAACTGGCCAAAATACTAACGGCCAGACCGTGCCTCCAACCGAAGTCGGGAGTGCAGTTTTGCTTCTTTTTACCCAGTTGTTTGCTAACCCTACGTTCATCCAGCAAATGAATCAACTTATTTCTCAAACACTTGTGAGCACTCCCCCGCGGATACAACCTCCTCACCCCGTGAATACTCACCAACCCAACCCTCTATTGAATGCCAATCCTCAAATCCCAGCACCTCCAAATAACGAAAATCAAGAGGTCAGTTCCCATAACGAACAGTGCGGTAGGCGTGATAGAAGACGGCCCCGCGATGATGCTGGAGAGCAGAGTCGGGTGGCCGAATCACTACCACCGTGCCCACATCGGGCCCGTTCAGTGTTTGAAGGTTGTTTGGGACTTGAACCAATTCGTCCTGCTCAGTCGATTATTTCTAGACTCCAATTCCCAGATGAGAGGGAGCCGGGTAGGGTTAACCAGGCACATGACCCTAGTCCGCTGAATGAGCGGGAAACAGAAATCCCGACGATATCGATGATCGTGAGACCGAGTCTTGTGACAGGCCCCAGATGTTATGTTGCCATTTGCCCACCGGCATTTTGTCAACCCCTACCAAAAAGTTAAAGGTTTCCCAGATCGGTCTGTACAATGGGGAGACCAACCCGATGACCCATGTCCATAAATATTTGGCATGGATGGAATTGTACAGCCCCAACGGCGCCATTTTATGTAGGTCATTTTCGTTAACTCTGGGCGATCGAGCCCATCGTTGGTTCCGGACCCTGCCGCAGGGTTCCATTCGCCCGCATTTATAACTTATTTCCTGACGTCCAAGGTCCGTGTCGCGCCCAAAGACTCCCTCGTCAATATCAAACTGGGCAAGGACGAGCCTTTAAAAAGTTATATTGCTCGATTTAATAAACAAGTCCAAGAGATGGAGCATGTCTCGGATGATGTAGTTCTTATTGTGGCTATGGTCGGGCTCGCTCCCGAGACCTGGTTTAATTATTCCATTCATGAGTCGGGGCAACTTCATTCCAGGAGTTCCTTATCCGCACAGAGCGACATATCTGCGCCGAGAAAGCTATGGCCAGTCAACGTCCCGAGCAAAAAATAGGGGGCACGAAGAAGGATAGTAAAAAAGAGTCCACTCCCGGATCGGTGTTGGGGTTCAAATCTTTCGCTGAGAACCCGACCACTAGGTACAAGTCTTACCAAGAGGTACGAGCCGAGGCTGCGGCGCTGAGGAGTGCTTTGACTCACACTCTTTCAGCTATATGGAATGAAATACAGGGTCTTAATCTGCTACCACCAGCCTGTCCTTTAAGGCTAGATCCTGCCAAATTGGATGCTCGTAGGTATTGTTTGTATCACAAGTCAATAAGGCACGAAACAGATGAGTGCCGAGATCTCATCAGGGATAATGCGCATAGTACAAAGGGGCGGCCTTAAGCGGTACATCCATGAGTTACCACCACCACCAACACTCGCTCCGGGGGTAAATCCAAAGCGACTAGCAAATCCAGCTCTCCTGCCGTTGCCGCCGAAATGAGAACCCAGGGCGAGAAATTTTGATGATGTCTAACACCAACAGGATAAACACCAATGCGGCCGAGGATAACTGCTCTAATGAAACAGAAAGACTGACATTAGGGAAGCCGCCCATGCATAAAGACAAGTTCGGGTCACAGAAATCCGAGAAGGCCAGCCAACGAGTCACTTTACCTTCTCTGACCAAGATGTCGACCAGGTGGTGCATCCCCATTCCGACCCCCTTGTCGTCACGACACCAATTCTGGGCATTCCGGTGCACAGAATTCTCATTGATACCAGCAGTTGTTCATCAGTCATCTACATTCGAGCTTTTAGAAGGTTGAATGTGGAGGATAGTTATATTCGGCCATGTAACGATAGTATTTTAGGTTTCGGAGGTGGGAGAATCATCCCGCTCAGAGAAATAGACCTGCCCATTCAGATGGGGCAGGGAGTACATAAACGGACTGTGATCACCATTTTTAAGGTTATTAATGCTGACTCCGAGTACAATGCAATAATTGGGAGGTCGTTGCTTTATCATCTAAAAGTGGTTGTCTCCATACACAATTTTTGTATTAAGTTTCCGACTCCGGATGGGGAAGCCATCCACAAAGAAAACCAGAGAGAATCTCGGGAATGTTCTCTCAAGCTCCGACCTGCCGAGATCAATGTGACGGACAAGGGTGAGTCCAATAAACCATTGGAGGTAGACTCGGGAAAATTTACTGAACCCGAGCAGAATGAAATTGTCACTACAGAAGCCGACCCGAGCAGGCAGCCCAGGAAAGAACCAATGATCGAAACCAAGTCAAAGATCAAGGAGAAACCAATAATTGAAGACGAACTACCCTTACAGAAAAAAGAAGGGCAAAGTAAAAAGCGGAAGCATGCAGAACCAGTAGAACCAATCGACATAGTAGATGTCGATAAGCAGCAAGGGGGCGCCAACTCCGTATTGGCCACGACCTCCAAGAGCCATTCAGGTCGGAAAATTGTCTTCCTGGGTAACAATCTCGATGTTTTTGCGTGGACGCATTCAGACATTCCTGGTATTAATCCTAAGCACGCATGCCACTGTCTAAACATCAACCTTACATTCCGATAGGTGATTCAAAAGCAATGCAAGCTCGGCCCCGATAGGCAGACTGCCTTGGAGGCTGAAGTCAATAAGCTGCTAGACAATCAGTTCATAAGGGAAACCCTTTACCCGCGTTGGGTGGCTAGCCCTGTCTTGGTGAAAAAGAGCAATGGACTATGGCGTCTCTGTGTTGATATTACCGACCTCAACAAAGCATGCCCAAAAGATAGCTATCCCTTGCCTAACATAGACTACATGGTGGATGCCACGGCAGGCCATGAGCTCATGAGCTTTATGGACGCGTATTCTGGTTACAATCAAATTTGGATGCATCCGGACGACGAGGAGAACACGTCTTTCTTCTCGGCTCGTGGGGTGTATTGTTATAAAATGATGCTGTTAGGACTCAAGAATGCCGGGGCAACCTATCAAAGGTTAGTCAATAAAATGTTCGAGAGTTGATAGGTCGTACCATGGAGGTCTATGTAGATGACATGTTGGTAAAATCCTTGTATATATCTGATCACCTCGCTGATCTTAATAACATATTTGAAATTTTGCGCGAGTATAAGATGATGTTAAACCCGAAAAAATATACCTTTGGGGTTAGCTCGGGTAAATTTTTGGGCTACATGGTTAGTCAGAGAGAGATAGAGGCTAACCTGGATAAAATCAAAGCCATAATCGACCTTGAACACCCTAATTCCATTACAAAAGTACAAAGCCTAATGGGGCGTCTAGCCGCTCTAAATCGGTTTGTTTCAAGATCCACAGACAAGTGTAAACCTTTTTTTGATATAATCAAGAAAAATAAGGACTTCGAATGGACCGAGCAGACGCAGGTCGCTTTCGAGTCACTTAAGCAACATTTGACCTCAATCCCGGTTCTACAAAAACTGAGCCGAGGTGAAAATCTGTACTTGTATCTTGCGGTCTTGACTCGCCGTCACCAAGATTTATCGGGTTGGACAACTCATCCCGAGATCCCATTTACTACATCAGTCAGGCGCTACATGATGCCGAACTCCGATATCTGCCCATGGAGAAATTGTCATATTCACTGGTTATCTCAACTCGCAAACTGAGGCCATACTTCCTAGAGCATAAGATTACGGTACTGACTAATTATCCATTGAAGCAAGTTCTTCACCGACCAGACACTTCGGGTTGGATGATCAAATGGGCTATCGAGCTCAGCCAATTTGACATCTCATACGAGCCATGAACTGCAATCAAAGGACAAACATTAGCAGACTTCGTCGGCGAGTTTACTCCCTCGATCCAGCTGGACGTAATTGAAGACCAGGAATGGAAGCTGTTCGTCGACGGCTATTCCACCGCAGGCCAAGCAGGGGGCGAGATCGTGATAATCGATCTAAAACTTAAATGCTACTGCTCGGCCGTGCGGTTTCAGTTTCCGGCGACTAATAACGAGGCCTAATATGAAGCACTCCTAGCCGGGTTAGAAATGGCGGCATCGATGGGCTCAAGCGGCTGCTCGTTCATAGTGACTCCCAGTTAGTGGTCAATCAAATAAATGGTGAATACGAGGCCAAAGAGCAGAAAATTGCCCGATACTTGGAATTGGTAAAGAGGAAACTCTCCTATTTCAAGGAGGAGGTGTTGCATATCCCCAGAACCGACAACATGTAGGCGGATGCTTTGGCGCGCCTAGCCTCCAGCCCAGGAACCGACGCAATCGTGGATATCACCGTCATTCAACTATCCACACCATCACTTAATGTACAGAAAATACATGCCAACAAATACGTCGAGCTGACGTGGATGACTCCGATCATCCAATATTTAGAGAAGGGGGTTCAGCCAGAAGACAAGATCGAAGCTCGGACATTACAAACTAAAGCCCCCCGATATACACTAGTGGATGACATTATATATAAACGCGGGTACTTAGTTCCACTCCTCCGTTGCCTATCAGAAACGGACGCAGACTACACTCTTCGAGAAGTACACGAAGGCATATGTGGAAACCATGTTAGATAAATATTTTTATCATGATTTTGATGATTTTGTTTTTACACCAAAACAATATTTCTAAATGTTGTCCAAATACTCCTAAATGATTTTAAATATTCTTACTAATTTTTCGGAGTATTTCTAGAAGTTTATTTTTGACAAAAATTGGACAACACATAAATGTTTTGTCATGATTTTGATGAATTTGTTTCATTGTGTTTTTACACTAAAACAATTCTTCTAAATGTTGTCAAAATACTCCCGATCGATATAAAATATTTTTACTTTTTTTTCGGAGTATTTCTTGAAGTTCATTTTCGACAAAAATTGGATAACTCCTCTGTTTTAAGGTCAACCGGTCGCCCTATAGGACAACCCGTATCTGAAAGTTGTGCAAAATAGAGAACAACCTGTTTGCTGAAAAAAGGGAGGTGGACCGGTCACCCTATAGGGCGACTGGTATCTGAGTTTGGTTCGAATTTTGCAAACTTCTCTGTATTGCATTTTTGAAGAGGGGAACCGGTCCAAGGGGGTGTCGACCGGTCGAACCCCATGGTGACCGGTCGCTCTATGCAATTTCTGGGTACTTTCTTCAAACGTCTATTCTACGCGACTGGTCGTCATACCATTTTGACAACAACTTCTAACCGTTGAGCAACATACAACTTTTCCTCAATTTATGGTATTGATTTCTAACAACTATATTCTTCAATTGTCTTGCAATTTTTTACAAATTTCAATCTCCTAGGAGGAGCCTATCAATTTCAAGACATCCTCTATAAATAGATGAAGAATTGAAGCAACATAACAAGAGAGAATACTACAACACAACAAGATACATTCAAGCAAACACTTTTGTTCTTCTATTTCAATATTTTTGTTGCAATAGCCTAAGATCTTTTACTTTCACATCTTGAGGTCTAGGCTTAATTCTTGATTACACTTGCACTCAAAATTGTATTATTCATTATCGAGTTGCAATCTTGAATTTGTGGTCATCATTCAACACAAGATATCCTTGTGAGTGTTCTTGTGGTAATAACACACTTGGGTGATCTTAGGTGTTAGAAGATTGTGGTAATCTTCTTATTGAAGAGTTTGGTGCTCTTTGATGTGTTGAAGAATTTGGTATTCTTCAAGGTGGAAGATTGTGGTAATCTTCACATGGTGCCGTAGAAGATTGTGGTAATCTTCAAGAGAGATTGTGGTAATCTCCAAAGAGGTGTTGTAAGGTGATGTTGTATTGATTGTGGTAATTAATAAAAAAAAATTTCTTTTTTGAAACCCATCCTGGATATACTGGGGTGGTAGAGCACGTAGTCCCTTTGTGGGGGTGAAACACTATAAATCGACGCGTGTTGTTTACTTCCCGCACTTCCATTCTTGTCTTGGCTTATTACATTCGAAAAAGAGGGCATAATCGAGAAAATGGGCATAATCTATTCACCCCATCTAGATTATCGTATCCACATGAACTTACAAACCATGCTGGGGGCCAGACGCTGGCTTACAAGTTAATACGACAAGGATATTATTGGCCGTCCCTAAAGAAGGATGCAATCTCACTCGTTAAAAAGTGCAAAAGATGTCAATGGTTTACACCGCAAGTCAGGTACCACCCAGAACAACTTACTTCTGTCTTTAGTCCTTGGCCATTTGCCAAATGGGGAATGGACCTCATTGGACCACTCCCTACTGGCAAAGGGGGCGTGGATTATTTTACAAAGTGGGCTGAAGCGGAACCCCTGGCAAAGATAGATGAGAAAAGAATGGTCAGCTTTGTATGGAAGTCCATTATATGCAGATTTGGGATATCGTACTCGATTGTCACGGATAATGAAAAGCAGTTTGATAATCGGAGATTTCGAACTTTTTGAGAAAGCTTTCACATTAAAAATCATTTCTCCACCCCGTATCATCCACAATCCAATGGACAAGTTGAGGCAGTGAATGAGATACTTAAGTATACCCTAAAAGCGAGATTGGAATAATCTAAGGGTAGTTGGCCTGAGGAACTGCCCGGTGTGTTATGGTCCTATAGAACGACGCATCAAGTGGCCACGGGGGAGACGCCCTTCTCGTTGGCCTATGGGGCCGAGGCGGTTATCCCTGTGGAAATCGGAGCCCCAACGTTTTGGATTGCAATTTTTTCTGAAGAAAGTAACGAGGTCCCGCTCCGAGCTGAGATGGATTTACTGGAGGAGAAAAAGTGTGGTGTCGAGATGAGAAACGCTATATATAAGCAAATGAGCGAAATGTACTACGATTCGAAGGTAAAAGAGAGAAGGTTTCAGGTCGGTGATCTTGTTCTAAAAAAGGTCACTGGGACCGAGCCCAACCCACTAAAACCGACCTAAGAGGGACCGTTCAGAATCAGTAACATTATGTCAAATAGGGCATACGAGCTTGAATATCTAAGTGGGGAAAAGTTTGCTCACCCATGGAATGTATCTTATCTTAAAAAATATTATCAATAAAGCTCGGGATTTCTAGGCATTTTACTTGGTCTATCTTTCCAGGTATTACTCTGAGTGCAGCATGGTTTGTCTTTTCAATCGATATTCTGTGAGCTCTTTCAAATGGGGCAATCTCCTATTCGCCTCGGCCAAGTTCCAAGCGTCGCTTCATTTGCCTCGGCCAAGTTCTGAGCCCCGCCTCATTCGCCTCAGCTAAGTTCCAAGTGTTGTATCATTCACCTCGGCCGAATTCCGAGTGGTGATTGCTCGTTTCAGGTAAGTCCCATGCACGTTTAAGTAAAAGAGAGCTCAGCCTGGCGGCGAGTCTACCCCAAACAAAGACTCGACTTAAGTTCCGAGCATAAAACTTGGCAAAAATTTACCAAGGCATTCAACCCGTTGTTTAGGCCACATTCATATAGAAAGAGACTAGGTCAATACTTAAGCAAAAATTCGAAAAGTATAACAGAGTACACAGACGATCAAAAAGGAAATTCATTCATTAGCAAAATATTTACATTGGGGGGCCGGAGCCCATTACATCAAAAGGCCCGAGGCCGCCTATTTTATAAAGAAAAAATACAAAAAATACTCTAAAAAGCAAAGAACTTAAGTCCCGGTGGTAAGAAGGATCTCAACAGGCTCACTAGTGGCCACCTCTTCTTCCTGAGGTGGAGGAGCGTCCTGGGCACCAGCGGTCTCCGGGAACTGAGGATGCATGGCGTCCAGATCAGCATTTAGTTGGACAAGTTCCGCCTCAAGCTCGGACACGGTCTTGCCTTTCTTGAGATCCTGATGGATCTCCCCAATACTGGTGGCGTGCCCGCAAGTCAGCATGAAGGTGTACTCCTCTGAATTTTTATAAGCCCGGATTGGCTTCCACCCGAGCCTCCTCTATTTACTTTTAGGAGGCCTCCTCCATCTCCTTGCGCACCTCGACCTCGCGCCTCTCTAATTCCCCGGCGTGAGCCGCAGCCGCCTTCCTTAACTCCACAACCTCCGCCCGGAGCTCTTCCTCGGCCATACACACCTGGTCCCGCTCGGCCTAGGCCTTCACGATAGATTCTCTCTCAGTAATGACCGTGGCCGCGGCCTCTTCAACTTGAGTCTTTAAAGACTCCTGAATCCCGAGAAGGGTAGCATAGGCATCCTGCAGGTCTCTATGGCACATCTCCAAGTCACAAACCCCTCCGATCATATGCCATAGGATTCCGATGATTCGGCCGAAGAATCCCATGGCATATTGGGCCTTCTCCTCCCAGTCGGTCTCCAAGCAAAACTGCTCGATACCCGTGGTCCAGGCACGAGCCAGTACATCCCTTGCGGCTCGCCCAGCCTCCTAAAAATCCTTCACCTGTTCCTCGGTGGGCGTGGAACACTTAGCGAATTCCACGAACCACCGAGGTTGCGATCCAGCCACTCGTTCACATGCCTCCTCCCGCTCCCGGCTCGGTGGGATGAAGTGGCCTTCTCGGCCGAGATCGTCCAAGAAGGTCCATCGAGCCCCACCCGCAGGGATTTGTACAGGCGGCACTAGCGGGGTCGGCCTAGTCCTCTCAGTCTGCCCAGGCTCTTCAACAACAATTCCCCCTCCTCCTCTGGAGTGGGGGCCCCTCTGCTTCCGGGACGCCGTCGGCTAGGCGCTTGCCCTGGCGGATCTTCTCCTTCCAAGCCACATCGACATCAGTAGGTTGGCCCGCAGCCCCCCAGCCCCGCGGGCAGCCATCTCTCTCACCCGGCGGAGGCGGGCAAAGACATCCACGTCTCGGCCTGCGAAAAAATAAGCTAAGTAAGAAATAGGAATAAAGGTCGAAAAGAAAAATGATTCAAAAATCGCAAGTAAACATATACATTGGGCTCCAGGCGGTCTGAGATGCCCAATGGGCCCAGTCCGCTCGGCGGGCCCTTGCCCCTGAGGATTGGGCCCTATCGGAGACGGCCGAGCCTGCTTCGTTTGCATTTGTTGCTGCCCCAACTCGGGGGTCCTCTCCCTCTTGGTCCTCTGCAGGCTCCTTTCTAGCTCCCTTTGAGCCTTTTCTTCCTCCACTACCTCCTCGGCCACTCCCTCGGCCTCGGATTCAGTCGGCAACCTTAGCCGCAAACC
The DNA here is from genome assembly GCA_016081115.2 of Rehmannia glutinosa. Classification (NCBI taxonomy): domain Eukaryota; kingdom Viridiplantae; phylum Streptophyta; class Magnoliopsida; order Lamiales; family Orobanchaceae; genus Rehmannia; species Rehmannia glutinosa. Next base: position 37,395 of record JABTTQ020001854.1, on the reverse strand, counting down.
GACCTCTGCTAATCTGGCCTCGGTGGTCAGAACTTTGATTTTTCTATCTGTCCAGGTTATAGCCTGGATGTTATCCAAAATCGGATGAAAGCGTCGAGAGACGACCCTCGGAAGGTCGATTTCCCTAAGAGAAGAAAGGAAAAAGGATTAAGGTTAAAAGAAAAAGAGAGAGCCCAAAAAAATGTGTACTTACGGAAGTTGTATCGGAAATTGGAAGAGGGGGGGAAGGATTGATCTCTCCGCCCCTATGCGAGTCTGCCACTCGCCACCCAACCAGAACCATTTCTCCTTCCACTCCTTTAGAGATCGGGAAGGCCCTCGACCAAAGACGCGTTTGGGTACCCGGCTCTGTGCAGTGCCACGTATACTCACTCGAAGGTTGTCCTCAGCTGGAGTCGATGGAGTCGCCTTCCAGACGAATAACTCATTTAGCTCGGCAAAACGTGGGCGATCGTACCCCTCCTACTGGAACAGGATCATCAACCCGATAATCCGACCCCAGGTCAACAGGTGTACCTGGGACAGAGGGAGGTCCCACTTGCGGAACCACCTTGTGATCAGTAACGACAAGGGGAACCTTTTCCCGTATAAGGGACTATGGGCGTACACGGCCATACACCCCTCTAGCGGGTGCTCGGGCGCCTCCGCATGATCCGACAGCCAAAAATATATGTCATCCGGAATCATGTAGGTCTGGTGAAGGGCCTCCAACTCCTGCTGCATCAGCATGCTGGGCTGGTCATTCTTGTCGGAGGTCTCCACCCATCTTTTACGCGCAGTGGGGGCCCTCCTCCAGGTCTTGGTTCCTCATGCCTGTGGTCCGCTCGCTCATCAACTCACTGGCCTTGCCCTGCAGGCCCCGTGGCCTCAGGCCCCTCAACTGCTCTGTCTCCTTCCTGCTCACGCCTCCGGGGATCCATCTCTCTCTCTCTCTCTCTCTCTCTCTCTCTCATCTTCTTGCTGGTTGTTTAAGGGGTCTGAATTCCCTGCCCTTCACTAGGCTCTTCTCGAACTAGTCCTGGTTTGTATACGACACCCTCGCGGTATATGGTGACCGGAGTTGGCTCAAAGATCACGTGTGTTTGTTCAAGTGGAACCTCAGGATTGGGTAAATGTTCCGAACTTGAAATCTCGATAACGATGGAACTGGAAGATGAAGCCTCTCTGGCTGGAGAAGAAGATACAAAAGGATCAGAAGGAGGATCTTCTATTTCAACCTCAACACTGAAGTTGCGATTTTGGCTATCCTCAGAAAAAGACGTTGTTTAAAAGGAAAAAAAGGGAAATAGAAAGAAGGATTTGAAGAATACCTAAGTAATCTTGGGACTTCTGAACACTATGATCGACCCAAAATTTCTGCTCGCTCTCTGTGGATAATGCTCGAAAGACTGTGAATACAAAAGTGTAAAATGGGAGAAGGAAGGGGTATTTATAGATTAACTTCCCTTAGAAGTAGTGCACTAACTCAAGAGACGTGTCCATTCAAATTGGAAAACTGTTAGAAACGTCACAATCCTTCACAACAGCAATCGTGTTCCCTTGAATCCCGCGTAGAAGGGTCCAACGATGTAACACCACGTGGCTACCATCATAACTTCTAATTAATGCACCGTTTTGAGCATTAATTAGTAATTGACAACTGTCAGGCCAGATTGGACATTTAATGTTCTTTTTTCCTCATTAAGATTCATGGTTGGCATTTAAGTTTAAATCCGATTCGAAGAATTTTCTCCTCGGAATTAAACTTAGGGGCCCTTGATCATACCCGAGCCGAGCTGGCAATAAGTTAATCCACGTGGCCATACAATTAGCAATGGTGTGGGGCCCACAGGACAACAAGGACTGAGCCGATGACATCAGTAGCCGAGCCCATGACGTGGCATGAAACGGGCTTGGCTCGGTTTAGGAACGATCATCGCGGGAGATTTAAAAGATAACCATCCAGCTAAGGAAGGTTGAGTACCCCATTAGCATAATAAACTGCCGCTTGTCAGCATAATGGCAAAGTGAGTCAACAAGTGACAAATACTTGGCCAACATGCATACTGAGAGAAGGACACGTGTCCTTTTGTAATCACTCTAATACTAGATGTAATGATAGTTAAAACCCACTAATTGTATGGGTATAAATAGGTTTCATTTATGAAGATGAGAAAAGGAGAGGTAATCAAGAGAAAAACACTTGTAAAAACTCCAGCTGTAAGGATATAACCGACTAAAAACTTTCTGCTCGGCTTTCGATATAAATAGGCAGAACGAACCCTATCTTTGAGTTTACTTAATTTCCACGTAAATAAACTTTGTCAGATTCTTCCTTGTTGACCTAAAACACTCGTCAACAAATTTCATAAATATTATTATATGTGTCATACTTCCATTATCTTATTGTGGCTTATTCGTTGTTTTAATTGTGATGAATATAGGCCAGATAACTGAACCACACTAACAAACCCAACGGCCCAACCACCATGTATAAGTTTATAATAATTACTATCATTATTATTTTAGATGAATTAAATTGAAAACGGTTGCTCACTGATGCAAGACTCATGGACCAGATCAACAAACACGGTCCACCATCAAGCTTGAAATTCTTGAAGCCTTATTTCTCGAGGAATCATATTTTGAGATGCGATATTTTTTGGTCCTATTATCAATGACTAGTATATTGCCCGTACGATACATAAAATGTAAAATAATGCAGTATTGGGTGGTGCAGGACGAATATCTCAAGACCCATACTCGCCATGTCCTTTGAATGGGGGAAGGGAATATACAGAGTGTAATATATATAATGAAGTATTGTATAATTTTTTTGATAATGATCTATTGTATAATTTTGATATTAATTAGGAAATTGATACATTGTAGAAAATGATAATAGAACAGACAGAGCGGGTATCTCAGGACCCAAACCAGCCATATTCTTTGAATGGAGAAATTGGTTATAAGTTAACACGTCCTGACCCGACTAAAATAATGTAAGGTTTACTAAATAACTATTATTATAAGAATTATATTTTTACAAAATATTATATTAAATATCCAACAATACATTAAGATTTTAGAAAAATGAGAAAAATGAAAGAATACAATATGATTATATATTTGAAGCACTTTTATACACCTATCTAAAACACTTGTTAAGTTTTCTAAAACTTTAATAAACATATCTTACTTAATAATTTTCAACAACTAAATTAAATTAGAAAAGTTGAAACATAGTTGAAATTTATACCAACAAATTAATATATATTTGATTTAATTAAATCATAGTGTCGTTTGATTTCTTAGTAATAATATCATTCTACTCAAATCAAGATTATTTATCTTATAACATAAATGGATTAATAATAATTATTCTATTGTTTTAATTATAAATAAATATAGCATAAATAATCGGGGAAAAAACAACATTTCTCTTATGTTATAAGTATTTACTTATTATACATTCAAAAACATAGGTATAATATTTAAAGTATATATATAATTTAAAGAATCTCTTTACAATTATATATATAGGATTCATATTTCAAGCGATATTTATATGTTGGATTACTGTTTTCAAATGTAATACACATGTACGTTCAATATATCAGGCATTTGATAATATTTGTATAGTAGAATATTTTTTGAAATATAATTCATGAATATGTATAATTATATATATATGTATATATATATATATACATATATATATATATATATATATATATATATATATAGGGGGAGGTTAAAATGAGACCACATATTATAGTGAGACAATGTGGACTCATCTCAACCCTCCCTTATTTATATCAATGGCTAAGATAAATAGGGGTTAAAATTAAATTAAATATTTAATTAAGTCAAAATAAGGGTATAATTGTCAAAACAAACATGTGGGGGACCATCCAAATATGGAATCAGTTACTAGGAGAGAGAAAATCACGTGGGGAGAGAGAAAATCGCGAGAAAATCGCTACTGGAGAGAAAAAAATCGCGCATGTGCTCGCTATGCGATGATGTACACTTATCAATGATTTGTTGTATACTTAACACTATTTTTTTCTTGTATGTTTAATATAATTTTTCGCAGTATATTAAAATGGTCAAACAAAAACATGTGGGGACCGTGAATCAAGGAACCATTAGAGAGAGAGAGAGAGAGAGAGAGAGAGAGAGAGAGAGAGAATCACATTCATTAACATGTGGGGACCGTGGATTAAGTAAATCAATTGTAGAGAGAGAGAAAATCACACACATTATTGTACTATATATTTAACATATATTTAATGTATATTTAACACTATTATGCTGTATATTTAACATATTTATACTGCATATTACAATTGTCAAACAAAAAAATAAGTATACAACAAAACACATATAAATGTACAACAAAACATGTATAAGTATACAATAAATAAAATAAGTATACAACAAATAAAATAAGTATACAACAACATAAATACATACATCAAAAATTAACTACTTATACATCAAAACACATCTAAGTATACATCGAAAAACATATAAGTGTACAGTACTCCATCCACGTCAGCATCGTCTTCTTCACCAATCCTCCATCTACACACGGTCTGCAACAGAAGCGTGTTCAGATCTGCTTCGTCAACCACTTGCGACAAATTAACATTGTAAACATCGTAATTGAGCATATTCGCCCATGGCCGCGACGAAACTGGATTTGCCGGTGCTGAAGGCCCTTTAAAATTGAAATAGTTCCATTAGTATACTAAAATTTGAATACCGCATTTCCATGGTGGTAATTAAATAGTTGGAATATCATCAGGACCCCACCCATACTGAATGGACAAAATAACATATTAATTATTAAATGCGCTACAATGACATTTCCTCTCACCTCAAGCTCATTCTCTCGGGGATAAACCCCGAATCTCTAATCACTATATTTTCACTTCAAAACTACTCACTCTGTCTCAAACCATGGATTTCAATCTCATGGATTCATATAAAACAAAACCGGGCAAATAATTATCCACGAGCTTCATAAATTTCCTCAACTCCCCGACGGGCTTTATCAAGAAACTTCCGATCAATCATCGATTTCGAGTTCTGCGCGAAAATCCGACCATTTTCACGGCGGCGGCGCCCCTGTTCAACATTGGTTATAAGAGATGAGGAAGGCGAGAGGGAGGGAGGAGGTGAGATTGAGTGGGCCAGGGTGGGAGATGGAGGAATGGAAATATTATGTAATTGTGTAATTACAATGTTTGCCCTTTTTCGTGTTTAAAATAAATTGAAAATAATTATTAAATTAGAAAGATCCCAACCATCTAAAATTTGAGATGTATGGTCGATTAGTCCACACTTGTCTTACTCTAATTATGTGGTCTCATTTGATCCTATTCCTATATATATATATATATATATATATATATATATATATAAAGGGAGGGTTATATAGGACCCCCATATTATATGAGTACATAGGACCAGATGCAAGCCACAAATCTACTAATTTCGATGGTTGAGATTAAACCTGATTAATGTTGATAAATTATGTGATAAAGTCAACGTGAGGGCAAATCAGTCCATATAATAATAGGTGTGTTGGCTAAATCTAGTAAATACCATTAAAATAGGATGAGTTACCATCAAATTTGCAATCACAACCCACCAAATTTGTTATTGGAAAATCGTCCAAGCCATAATCACCTTATCCACTGCGTCTGCAACGAAAAATCTTCCCCCACAATACACAAAGTCGACATTTGGAGAGTTCAAGCAAGAAAAAAAAATGGATGACACCCATGAAGAATGCTTCAACACTAATGAAGAACAAGGTAACCATTTTTCTTGTCTTTCGATGGTTTACATTGTCCATTTTTCACTGAATCCAATTAAAATTTGATTCGCATTTTTCTAGAACAATCATTCGATTCATCATTTTAATTTTTTTGTATGTTTTACCAGAAAGTTGCTTATGCGTGTCTATAATCTTGCTTATTTATGCCAAATAATATGCTTATAAATATGAACATACTTGGGAATCCAGAAAAAATTCAATTCTTCATCCCCATTTTTTTTGTATGTTTACCCAGAGAGTTGCTTAATCGTGTTTATAATATTTATTTTTTGTGCCTACGAATATGCTTTATAAGTATGAACATACTTGTGAATGCAGAAAATTCAATTCTTTATCTCCATTTTTTTTTATGTTTACCCAGAAAGTTGCTTGTGTTTGTCTATAATCTTGCTTATTTGTGACTACAAATATGCTTATATTTATGAAAATACTTGCTAATGCAGAAAATTCAATTCTTCGCCCCCATTTTTTTCTTTAAAAAACATGCATGCTGTGATCGAAAATGCTGCTTATATGTGCTTAAATACTTGTTGTCATGAATGAAAAATGTTGCTTACGTTTGTTCTGTGTTGTAAACTATCAGATTAATTGATGATGCGTAGAAAGTATACAACTGAAACATTTTTGGATGCAATGAATGAGCAGAGGAAGGCGGTCTTGGGACGAGCGAAAGAGTTTGCCAAAATGAAATGGGATCAATCCGAAACGATTGTTGCTTCGTACTTTTGATCAAAGTGTTGATTACTGGAGTGTTTTATAGAGACTATAAATTTGTTTGGTTTTTGAAGTACTTTGTAGTGATGTTGAATGTTTTTTGATTATTGCCGTTGTGTTAGTTCATGGTTGTTATATTTTCTTTCAAAGCAGAATTCAGTTGCTTATGTAAGCAAAATTCAATTAGTCTATAAGCAGAATTCAACTTTATTGTAAGCAATTATCTCCATGGTATCTTATAATGTTTATAGCACTGTTTCAAATTTTTTTTAAGCAGGGTTCGAGTGCTTTGTAAGCACAAGTCAATTGCATTGCAAGCATTTAATATATTCAAGTATCTTATACTTTTAGCAGTATTCAATATTTTTATAAGCAGGATTCAAACGCGTTGTAGGCACAAATCAATTGACTTGTAAGCATTTATCTTCATGGTTTATACTGTTAGCAATATCAAGTATGTTCATTTTTTTCTTTTGGTCGAAAAGCATTACAGCAGTAACAAATAAGCAAAGTACAAAGTAATAAAAAGCATAAGTGGTGTAAGAAAAATAAACAGGCAGTCACAACATTTTTTATCGAGCACATGCCCTTTTTTCGTTTGTTAGTAACAATTCTTTTAACTGTGCTAGTATTTCAACAATATTCATGTGCAACAGGTCGCCAAACCCAATCTCATTAACCGCAGCCGTTTGTGCAGAGTTCAGTTTCTTAATAACTTTGGCAAACCTCCTCAGCGTTGATCTCGTAGACAACCTAAGATATTTGGAATTTTCATCACCCTTGCTACCATCTACCATTTTTTTCTCCTTATCCTTCCCCACCTTTTTCTTACTCGCCTCTGCACGATCATCAATAGTTGTTGCCTTCCTCTTCTTGCTCTCTTTAGCCACTGTCGCCTTCCTCTTCTTGCTCTCTTTAGCAATTTCAAACAGAAACACTAACAAAAAAAAGTGAACACTAGTCATTTAACTGAAACATTTATTAACAGACAAAAAAAAAAAATTGAAGTATACAATATGAAATGAGTAAGCATGACATAGTTAAGCAACCAATCCTAGTATTGTTTTGGACATACCTGAATATACATAAGCATGATATAAAACATAGATAAGCAATGTTTTTGCCTCTTTAAAGCAATCATCAAAATACTTGAATTTATTGCACAGACTTCGTTTTTCTAAATAATAAAGACAATAAGAATAAAAAACAAAACCATTCCCAATATTTTGCACATACTTAAATATTCATAAGCATAATATATCACAAAGATAAGCAATATTTTTGCCTCATTAAAGCAGTCATCAACTACTTGTAAAAACAGATGTGAGCATACTTATTGACAACAATAACCAATTTTTTGCCACATTAAAACAATCTCCCAATATTTCTGGGAAAAGTGGGAAATACTAATTGCCACTCTCCCCTCCCATTTGACATAATAACCTAACTTTGGTGTCAACAACAATGTGCATTTTTAACGATTATCATAAGCAATATCCATAACAGTTATAAGCAATTTTATCAACAACAATATGCAATTTTAACGAATATCTGCGGATAAGGCTTGGAGTTTTTTATTACGAACTTAAGAGTAAGAATAGAGACGAGACCAGAACCTATTATGATTTATGGTGCTGGGATCAAGGGGTTGCAATCCGGGTCATGAGGTTGGATTCATATTGGTTTTTAGTTGATTTCTGTTTATGCTTAGAAATTAGAATATATCAAAAATTAATTAAAATATAAAATAACTAAGTTTTAGATAAATTGGTAGCATCGTGTCTGTCGTGTTCGGCAATGGCGTAGCCAGAAATTATTATGGGGTGGGCCGATACACGAAATTGGGGTGGGCCAGATAAAAAAAACTAAAAAAATTTCACATAAGTATTAACTAAAAAATATTTAAAAAAATTTTACCTATTAATTTTTTTTTTAAAAAGGGGGCGCCGGGGGTGGGACCCGAGTTGGCCCCCTATCTCCGCCATTGGTGTCGGATTTGAGTTTCTCATGTTTCAACATAACTATTAATTTATGTATTTGTTTGTACAATATAATAATTAATGGAAAGCGAGTACACGTGATATTGTTTTGTTTGATTAAATACTAAAAATATCTAATTTTTTGAATTGGCAACAAATGGGAAATATATTCAGAAAGTAATTTAATTTACAGGGATGACAATTGGTAAGTTTTTAAATTGTTATTCGGGATATTTATACTACATATAAACTGCTAAATTTACAATTATTATTTTTCCGACAGAAATAATTCTGACACTAATTTTACAGTTATCTACAGAATACCTACAAAATAAAAAATATTATTTTCCCAAAATTACACCGATAAATTACCGACAATATTTAAATTTACCGACATAAATACTATAAATATTTAATTACCAACAATTTTAGATTTTGTAGGTAAAATATTTGTCTACAATAATTTTATCTACACTTTACAATTTTCTTAATACTTATCTATCAATTTTTCTGTAGTTAACTGATTTTTTCTTATAGTGCCAACACATCAATATTTAATGTGAACCATTTTTTTATGCAACAAACATTTGAATTTCTTATAATTAAGTTCCATGGACAACATAAAAAGATTTTTCAGATATATAAAATAAAATAAAAATAATTATAAAATAGCTGACTTGCATTAATTGACTTGTGTATTTTCAAGGATGGGCACTGTTTTTAAGTAATACATTTGAATTTTGAATGACATTGCACATAGTCATTAGTGTCGAAGTAATTCTGCAAAAGTCAGTTTTAAATACAAAGTCAATCAATTAATTAAAAAAATATCTTTCTATAGTTGGCAACTATGTTTTGACCGGAACATTTCTGAATTAGAGATTGTCAACTTATCATATTTTTATATATTATATAGATTATATTAACGGATCCTATTACAACCATTACATACTCAATTTTAATCTTAAATCACTTAAGTGAGACTCATTATCACAATCTAATACCACACATAAATTACTATTTTTAAATTAAAATTTTAAAATAGACCCCATCACTATCACTTTTATCCAATTATATATTATTATTTTTGTAATAATATCACTTAAATGGGTCATTCGTATATATAAAAGTTATTTTCTCAACACATTCTCCAATAAAAAGATTAAAAAAATGACAAGAAGTGCAAAAAAATATAATTTATCTATAGTAAAAAATAATATTATAATATATTTAATCACATATATAATAAAATATATAATTCCAATTAATCACACACAAACACCCAAAATCTCAGACCACCCCATACGCACACATGCAAAGCTGCAAAAATCAATATATAACACACCCACATTTCTGCACAAAAACATACACACTGCACACATGAAGAAAGACCCACACAGACTATCAGCAGTGGCGGATCTATGTGCATTTATGGGGTATAGTTGTACCCCCAAATTAAAAAAATCCAACAATATTTTTTGGTCAAAATAATAATAATAAATTTGTACTCCTATTTTTACAAAAAAATTAGAAAATCCAAATAAAACAATACAAATCTCCACAATTAACAACTTGAATAAATAAATCATGGCAAAAGTCAAAACCTACAAAACTAAAAATGTCAAAAACAAAAATCTAATAATATCAGTAATGTTACCAAAATTATGTTTTGTGGTCTCTGGTTTTCTTAATTATTCTAATTATTTCTTTTAAATATGTGTATTAGTTTTTCATGTACGGTCACATGATCAACTTTTATAAAATATTGAACAGTGTTTTGTTGTAGGACTTTAAATATTAAACAATATTTATATGTACTTTTTTTTAATATATATCGTACCTCCATTTTCAAAATCGGATCCTCGCCCCACGACCTGGGTCGGGTCGAGCCGACCGGCGGGCGGCGGGGCGCGTGTGCATTGAACCAAACCCACAAGCATGTAGGTCATCACTCATTTAAAAACTTGAGTGCCCCCAAGGGCCTAAACCCATAAGTCCAACTTGGGATAAATAAAGTGAACAAACTTTGCCTTCTCTTCCTATGTGGGATGGTGTATTTCTCCTTCCCCACATTTTCCATTTTTCATACAATTTCTAGTTTTAAGTGGCTAAATTCTAATAATAACTTCTCATTCACCCGGAATTGGTTTTAAGAAATTTCAAATGCTATTCTCATCTACTCTCTTAGTATAATTTTTACAAATAATTGAACTTCAATCAAAGTTACACATCAATATATTTTCAAATTAATCATAAATTTAATGACAAATCTGGTTATGTTGACGAGATTTGTCGAACGTGTTTTTTTCCCCCAAACCACGATTCACGAATAACAGCCATTATGAAATGAATAGTATTTGGATCCAAATTTATTACCATGTCTCCCAACAGTATTATATGATTTGGTCAGCTAACATTATGGAAGTTGGCTTTCTTTATATACATTTTTTTTTTGGAAAGTCTTTATATACATTGGAACCCAAATAAATGAGGTGGGACGAGCATATTTCGAACTTCTAAATAATTAATGGCCTCTATAAACAATGAGATTGAGTATCTTATGGATAATATAAATATGGGATAATTTTAGACTTAGTATCCCAATTTTACCTATTTTTAGCTTTTAGTACCTAATGTTTCCAACTCATCAAATATGGTATCCGACATTATATTTTTCAATCAGTATTACTACTTATTGTTAAATGACCATTAAAAATGACCTGTGACACATGTTACAACAAGTTAATATAGGCAAAAATGAGTGAACATTAATAAACTGAACTTTAAATGTCTTATACAATTATTAAGAATGATATAAATCATATTTTTAATTCATAATTAATATTTTAGTTATAAAATACTTTTCTTACTTCCAATTGATTTATTTTAATAATATTTTGTCTTCCATAAAAAAACTTTAATGTTTTTACTTTTTTATTCAAGAGTTATTTGAGGATTTGAGGATTTTGAAATAAAAATACAAGTGAAAATAAAAGAAAGAGGTATTTACCAGCTTTTTACTCATTTTTATTGTTTTAACATGTCACCAGGTTATTTTTGACGGTCATTTAACGACAAGTAGTATCACTGATTGAAAAATATAACGTCGAGTACCATATTTAATGATTTGTGAACATGGGGTACTAAAATCAAAAAATAGATAATGTTGGGGTACTATGTTTAAAATTATCCCATATGAATATTGTTTGCAATGTTGAATTCGTACAAATATATTTTATTACCTTTTTTAATTTTTTTTTTTGGGTTGCTTCTATATCTTGTGTGTGGAAATGTCTTTCATATAATAATTCGTGAAGTGATTCACAAGAACACATTAAATATAATGTACATCAATAATTCCAATTGATATTTTCTTTGCGTACATCATGATATTTTTCCTTCACGTACGGGCCATTAGCCCATTTAGAAATTTATTTTATTTATCAGTTTCGACTTGTAGTTGAAATTAATAGTAGATCAAAGTTGACCAATATATTAAAGACGCAATGTTCTCATTATCGCCATGCATGTGCATACTTTATGAATTAAAGTTTATAAAATAAACCATATTTTTATATACCTTACTCGACATCGGTAGTTGAAAATCATTTGAATTCAGTTCCTTAACATATTAAACCAAATAATTTTGTCCAATAATAGTTAAATCGTTATTTGACTATAATCTTTCATTATTCTTTCATATTCATGAGTTATTTTTCATTTATATTAGTTCCTTCTGAAAATATACATGATCACATTGATGATACACATGGCACCTCCAGATTGCATCATCACTATATCCTATGATGATCTTCCTTAGTATATGATTGCCTAATGATTATGTGTAGTCATGTCATTTTCATCCTTATCCGTATTTCTTGTACTCAATAGAATAGTGACAAGTGTCTATCTAGATTCTTCACCTAGTGTATAAATGTACCTTGTACTGCAGCATATTGATCATTTAATGAAAGACTATTGAGTACAACAACTATATTCTCTTTGTTCCCTTTTACTGTTTCATCAATGGCAATTCCAAAAATACCAAAATGGTATCGAGAGGGGTTGAAAACCCGTCTCGGTACTCTATCCCTTTTCTATTCCTTTTTCATCCTTAGCTCACCATGGCAACAACGTCTCAAGAACAAGTTATCCAAACCGCAAAGCCTCATATCCACTAAGCTCGGTGATTCTTACTATCTAGTATGGAGACAACAAGTTTTGACAACTATTCGAGGCTATGGTCTTCTTGGATACATTAATGGCACAAAGGGCTATGCCACAGAATATATTCGTGTACATCCAAACCAATGTTTTGAATCCTCGCTTATTCCACTGACTAGGCAAGACCAACTTCTTGCCTCTTGGTTGATGTCTTCCTTATCTCATAGCATTTTGATATCCACTTGTTGGTTTTAATACCTCTAAGGAGATTTAGGAATCCTTGGAGACTACTTTTGCCACCTTTAACTCGGCCAAACTTATGCAATATCGATTGCGATTCTGATCACAAGAAGGGAAGTATGTCCATGAGGAATACTTGATAAGGTAAAAAGTTGTTGTGACTTATTAACCTCTGCGGGAGAAAAGGTGAGTGACCAACAATGCATTTCTTACATTCTATCTAGTCCTGGGGTCCAATATAATGATGTATTGGTTTCAGTCACTTCAAGAGCTATCCCCTGCACCCTCACAGAACATTACTCTATTATGTTAAGTTTTGAAAATAGATTGGAATTTACTGAGGAATACTCTCACAGCTTAGAAGGACTTGGCTTATCTGTTAATCTCAGCACTCATACAAATTCTTACAGAAGAGGAGGAAGTCCATATGGTGGTAGAGGAAGAAATGCACCTCAAGGATCTAGAGGCGGAGGCGGGAGCGGAAATCCAAGAGGAAGAGGTGGTAGAGGTTACTTCAATAATATGCCAAGATGTCAAATCTGCCATTATAATAACCATACTGCAGATAAGTGTAATCATAGGAGTGACCTCACTTTCAATCCCAGCAGTGGAGGCAATCAATACCAACAGAGTTCCAACTCTTCAAATCACTCAGCAAATATTTCTAATCTTGGAGGATCTGAAGTAGCTACTGATGCTATATGATGGTACCCGGATTCTGGAGCAACCAACCATATCACTTATGATATGAGTAATTTGAATCTAGCTGCAGATTACCAAGGCACTGAGAAGGTCCAAATGGGAAATGGAACAGGTTTTAGCTATATCTCATGTTGGTAATTCAATTGTAAAGCCACCACATTCTGTTTCCTCTCATGAATTAATCCTTAAAAATCTGTTACATGTTCCTCACATAACTAAGAATCTTATCAGTGTTGCTCAGTTTGCTAGAGATAACAAAGTTTTCTTTGAAAAATCACCCGTTTGTTTGTCTTGTGAAGAACCAGCAGTCAGGGGAGGTCCTCATCCGAGGGAGACTTGAAAATGGCCTCTACAATTTTCATCTCACAAAGTCTCAGAGTTCCAGTTCTTCTTCTTTTCCATTCAATCAAACAGGAAAGCTTGCTGCTAATCCTGCAGTAGTCAGAAACAAAGTAGATCTAGCCTTATGGCATTCTAGACTAGGTCATGCATCTGTTGAGATTGTCAAGAAAGCACTACAAAGTTGTAATATTCACTTCTTTGATAATCAAAGTAATTTTATTTGCTTTCCTTGTCTCCAGTCTAAATGTCACAAGTTACCTTTTTACAATTCTGATTCTCATCATTATAATATGTTTGATGTTATACATACTGATCTTTGGGGACCACCACCTACTAAGTCTTTCCATGGTTATACTTACTATGTCAACTTTATAGATGATGCTACAAGATATACTTGGTTTTACCCTCTCAAAGCCAAATCTGACACTAAGGCTGCATTTATGCACCTTAAAGCTCACATTGAAACATAATGTAATAAGAAAATAAAATGTGTTCAAAGTGATGGGGGGAGAATTCAAGGCTTTGGCCAACTTCTTTTTTGAAAATGGCATCCATCATAGAATATCATGCCCATATACTCCAGAGCAAAATGGCTTAGCAGAAAGAAAACATAGACACATTGTAGAAACTGGCCTTTCCCTTCTCAGTCAATCCCAGCTTCCTTCGAAGCATTGGGATGATGCCTTTACTAGTGTTGTACACCTCATTAATAGAACACCTTCAAAAATCCTCCACTACAAGAGTCCTTATGAGGCTCTTACAGGTGCTAAGCCAGACTATCACAGCTTAAAGGTTTTTGGTTTTCTATGTTTTCCTTATCTAAGACCATAAAACCACAACAAGCTTGAACCTAGAAGCCTACCTAGTATTTTTCTTGGATATCATCCTCAGTATAAGGGCTATAAGGTGTTGTTGCCCACTAAAAGGGTCACTATAACTAGGCATGTCATCTTTGATGAGAACACATTCCCTTCTCAAAGGAACTTTCACTCTGAGCAAGAAGAATTCCATCAGCAAGCAGGTCCTTTATTTAAACTTTTTTTCCCTAATCAGTCTGATACACCTCTTTCTTCATCTCACTCAAGTCCCTCTGTTCCCTCATTACACACTCCTAGCACACAAGATTCTGATAACAATAACACTTCACCTATCACACATTCCTCCTCTCCTTCTACACAGTATGGTGGTACTGTTACAATTGATTTACCTATTGAGAATGCTAATTTACCTGCTAATGATGTTGCTCCCAGTGTGACAGGTACTCATTCAATGATTAAAAGATCTAAGTCTAGGATCTATAAGCCTAAGGCATACATTGTTGAACCACTGACTGAGCCACAGAATTTGGAGGATGCCTTGAGTCAGCTAGAATGGAAAGCTGCCATGAACAGAGAGTATGCTTTGCTTAAGAATAACACTTGGATCTTGTGTCCATTACCACCTAACAGAGAGGTTATTGGGTGCAAATGGGTATACAAAACCAAGAAAATGCTTTGATGGATCTCTAGCCAAGTACAAAAAGCAAATTTTAGTAGCCAAGGATACACCCATTGGCTGGTTTTGACTATCGGAAACTTACATCTGTGATTAAACCTTCTACCATCATAGTTGTTTTGTCCATTGCCTTATCAAAGGGATGGAGAATCGCAAATTGGATGTTGATAATGCCTTTTTTGAATGGAGATATTGATACGAGTTATATATGGAACAACCTCAGGGGTTTGAACTTTTAAAAGGACAAAACATGGTGTGCAAGCTTACTAAATCTTTGTATGGGCTCAAACAAGCTTCAGAGCTTGGTCAAGCAAGTTGGGAGTGTCCTCTTATCTCTGGGTTCATTGTCTCTAGAAGCGGAGCATAACTCTTTATACATTAAGCATGATCAATCTCATACAATTCTTGTCTTAACTTACGTTGATGATATTATTGTTACAGAGATAATAATCATGCCATTCATCACCTTATGTCCGCTGGATGAATCAACATTTTTCATTAAAGGATTTGGGAGAGATACATTTCTTCTTGGGGATTGAGTTCAATGCAACTAAGAAAGGGATGTTCTTGAGTCAGAAAAAATATGTAGAAGATCTTATCATCAAGGCTGGAATGCAGGGTGCTAAAGGGCTTAGTACTCCTATGATTACTAACAATTCATTTTCTAAATCTACAGGAAGTCCCACAGTGGATAGCAAGTTGTATAGACAAATTGTTGGAGGTCTTCACTATGCTACAATTACAAGACTCGAGATCGCCATTTCTACGATGTCAATAAAGTCATCAATATATGCAAACTCCCTTGGATTGTGAGGCCCCGAATTTTAACAACGTGAGATATGGTGTTATGTAGTGATTATTTATTCGGCTATGTATCACAAACCTATTATTAATGAAATGCGACTCTACTTTTATATATTTATTCCAACGTCAATTACGCATTTCGCATTTTTGAGCTTAGCAATTTTATATTCTCCTCCAGTATTAATACTTGATCGATTGACTACGACTTTAGGAATATTAGATCCTCGATAATTTAGAGTACATTTCGACCCCTTATCCAAATATTTGATCTTATTCTATAATTCATTCCCAATAACTTCGAAATTGTTGTCTTTGAAATACACATTTCTTATTTCACATCCTTAATTTTAAATTTCTAAATATTCAATTATGGATATTTATATATTTTGTATTTTCCTTAATTTTATAAAAGAAAGAAACCAAATATTTTATTTTGTTATTTTATTTTACTAATTTTCGAATTTTCATTAAAATTGGAGAATTTTTCAATTTATTTTTCAAGCCTACATTTAAATTACCCTACATATTCCACTACATCTTGGTCAACAAACAATAATTTTCCTAAACATAGCTTTTGGCTTCATGTCCCTAGTAAAAGGATTCTAATTATATTTTTATTTCCTAAATCACCCAATTATTCCCACTAAGTTATTTTTTTTTTACCAAAAATAAAACAAAAAAAAATTTCTCCCTCCCCTCCCATGTGGACGGCCAAATGGCCTTAGATGAGCAAGAAATTTGTTCAACTTTCATTCATCACACTTTATTTTACCAACACATTCATCCCTCAAGCCATTCTCTCCAACTTCTCTCCAAAAATCCTCCAACATTTTCTCTAAGCATAAGTTCATCTTCTTCTTCAAACCTTCAAACACTTAACCAAAATTTCAAGAACACCCCCCTCTACTTCAATAACAAATTCGAACACCCCCTTCAACAAGGTAAGAAATTGTATTCTAAAAATCATCTTGTTATCCTCTAGCTCATCATCTTCACTTCTTAACCTGAGTTTGATTTTTGGTTTGAGGTATACTTAGAAGACTTGGGAGACACTAAGAGTCTTACCATCATCTTGAAAATGACTTCAAGACTTTGAAGATTTTGAAGAGAAATTGGACTATAAGGTAAGAAATGAGATTTTTAGTACATTTTCTTCTTCTCTTCTATTTTCCAAAATTTTGATACTCCATTTTTATTTTTGAACTTTTAGGGACTGACCTTAAGAGTGGGTTTAAGAGTGAACAAGGAGACCCATTTTAAGACCTCTACTAGTCTCATTTCATCTACTACACAAGGTAAGTGTAGTTTCACCAATTTTCTTCACCTCCTTCTTCTTTCCTTAAATTTTTAACCTCATTTCCTAACTTATACATTTTTTTGGTATTCCTTGACCTAGGGGACTGACCTAAGTCACTTTTCCTTCAAGAGTGATTTATTTCATCTTTCACCAACAAGTTCATTTTTAAGGTGGGTGGAAAAATCTTTCCAACTTCTAGGTGTTTTTACTTAACTGCATGTAGTATTTTGATATTGAGCACTTGAGATATATATGTTATGTATTGCATGTTAATTTCTTGTATCAAGTTGAAAATTTCTCAAGTATGGCTCAAAAATGCTATTTGTTGAAAAATAGGTGCATACATGTACACTCATTGTGATAATTGGTGAATGCTTGTATGAAATAGACTTGTATATGTATGACTCTTGAAATCCATATTTTGTATGATTTATAACCTGGACAAGTCGAGCATAATTGATTAAATTTCAATTTTTGGACTTAAAATGCAAAAATGAAAAGTTGGTGGACTTAATTGCAAGAAAATAAAACTTAAGGGACCCCTCTGTAGTTTTTAATTTTTGGGACTGTACTCAGGTTCCAAAATGATGTTCGGACATTTTAATAAAGTTTTAAGAATTTTTAGATAAATAAAATCAACCCTTAAAAGCCCAAGGACTAGATTGTAAAATTTTAGAAGTTTAAGGGCTATATTGCAATTTTTGAAACTGTACCATACCCTATTTTAAAAATTCAAAATTTTAACTCTTAAGGGACTGGAAATAACATATTTTAAGTGTATTCCAAAAATCCAAGTGTTTAGAGCTTGGAAAGTAATTCTATAAAAATTGAGGGACCAAATCGTAAAAGATTAAAATTGAGGACAAAAATGAAATTTCCAGGACTTATGCAGTCCATGCACCTGGAAATACTAATTTAACTATAACATAATTATACTTTGGACCCAATGTTCAAATTTCATAACAATTGGGCCCCTAAAAGCCTTAAAGGCAATTATTTTAAAATTGGACAAAAATGAGATTTTCAAAGGTTAAGGGACCTATACTTATTTCTTTCTAAAACTGTTTTTGTCCCAATATCCCACTAATCTTAGTGACATATTCCAGCTGGAATCACATTAAAAGCCCTTCTGGTTTGCGAGTTCCGATTATTTTAAACTTAGGGCCCGAAATGACAATTTTGACAAATTTGGGGCCAATATGAGAATTTTATAGAAACTCGACCTCAAAACTTTAAAAACCTGAATATATGAACAATTTAGATAATTTAGGTACTGACCTCATAATTTTTCAAGGTCGGGACATTTACTTATTCAATTTTTAACCCCAAAAGTATTGATTTTTACAAAACGGGGCTAATTGTAAAATTTCTTTTTACAAGGACCTAACTCAAATTATTTATCTTTTAAAGAAACAGTACTGGACCCTCTGACTTTTAATAATGATATAAAAGATTTTATTTTCTTAAACACCTTGACTTATCGGATCGTCTTGACCGATCAATACGCGATCGCGGGGCGACTTCCTCGTCTTGCGATTTCGAATCTA
Source organism: Rehmannia glutinosa (assembly GCA_016081115.2). Taxonomy (NCBI): domain Eukaryota; kingdom Viridiplantae; phylum Streptophyta; class Magnoliopsida; order Lamiales; family Orobanchaceae; genus Rehmannia; species Rehmannia glutinosa. Next base: position 18,282 of record JABTTQ020001854.1, on the reverse strand, counting down.
TAACGGGACTTATGTTCCACCTAATCTTTCAAGATCGAAGATTGCTTATCCTCTCGATAATCATCTTCATCTAAATAACTCCACCAACGCCATAATTGCCACGCGCAATTTTCGAAAATTTCTGAATCGTTCCCCTGATCAATAATACTTTCATTGCCGGTTGATTACCGAACTTGTATTTATTTTCTGTCACCTGGAGTCAACTTGGTGTGTCGAGCTCACAATCGAATGGATACATCGGGATGGAATCGGGCAACTCGATCGCTATTCCACTCTTCCTACCACATCGCCCTAATCCCGCAATCCAGGGACGGAGTTGTCCCGAGGGAAGCGGGTCGTAGTAATTGAGGTATAATCATGATTATGATAAATCCGAGCCTTGCTAGCTCCACTATGGATTTTGTCTTTGCCTATGGAGCGATAAGATGACAGGTCTTGGACCATCTTGCTCGGGGAGTTACAAGAAAGAACGAAGGAATCGATGTCTGATCCACACAATTCTAGAGTTAATCGGACCCATTTGGTTGGCGCTACAAATCCGTACGCAACCGCTACTTGTATTGCATTGGTTGGCGTTACAAATCCGTACGCAACCGTTACTTGTTTTGCATAAGATTGGCGCTACAAATCCGTACGCAATCCTCCCGTCTTGCTTGAATCACATAGTGTCTATGTGACCACGAACTATATTCTTAAAACTGTATAAGTATATTACTTAAATATATTTATCGCGACGCTTGTGGACTGTGTGTGAAATCATGCATTATATCTCACGCATTTTCATACAACTGATTTTCTCGCATTAACTATATATATCGCCACACTTGCACACGATCACCCTATCCACTGAGATTTCTGTCTCATCCCCTCCTGTTTTCTAACCTTTAGAAGAGGACTTTGTTGAAGATGTTGAACGTACCATGGACTGAATTCCCATGCTCACTTTGTTGGACTTACTTTCTATTGTTATCAATGTTGGTGGGCTTCTTTTTTTTTTTTTACTGTTGTTGGACTCTTTTATTTCTCTTTGCCATTCTCGACTGTAACTTAAGGGCGTAGGACCCTTTGATACTTAGGCGGTGATATGATGTGTATTTTATTTTCTAGTTCTGGACTGTAAGTTATTTGGATGTTGTTGGGATGTATTTGTAATCGCATCGTACTTGTATTTTTCCACCGCTTTGAGACTCGCTTTCACTTGGGATTATTGTATCATTTTTCTAGACTGTTGGGTTTATTTCTGTTTAAGTGGTTGATCGTCGTCGTGTCGCGTTTGGGGCGTGACATGGATACCCATTGGAACACAGTCAAGAGAATTATTAGATATCTTGCTGGATCAATTGATTTTGGACTGCACTTCTCATCTTCCTCTAATTTGAATTTAATTGCTTTATGCGATCTTTGATTGGGCATCGATTTGGTTGATGAGAAGATCAACATCGGTTCTTGTGTGTTTTTAGGAGACAATCTTGTTTCTTGGAGCTCTAAGAAACATCCTACTCTATTAAGATCAAGTGCAAGGCAATCACGAACTTAGCCCATGTTACTTGTGACATTGTTTGGATGCAATCATTGTTGAGAGAGTTGCAGATCAAGCAAGACAAGGTACCAATTGTTTGGGTTGATAATCAAGGAGCTATTTCTTTAGCAAGCAATCCTTTTCAAATTCTAGACTAAGCACTTGGAACTTGAAATCCATTTTATCGTAGAGAAAGTTATGAATAAAATGATTGTTGTTAGACATGTGCGCTTCTCGTGATCGGGTTGCGAACATCCTTACAAAACCGCCCGCCAATTCTTCATTCGCCGCAATAAGCTTGGTGTTGCTCCTAAAGGCTCCTTCGAATTGAGGAGGGCTGAAAATATACATGATCACATTGATGATACACATGGCACCTCCGCATTGCATCATCACCGAATCCTATGATGATCTTCCCAGCATATGATTGCTTAATGATTATATGTACCTAGGGATGTCAACGGGCGGGCGGGCGGAGAGCCATCCCCATCCCCGCCCCCGCGATCACATGGGGGAATCCCCGTCCCCGTCCCCGTGAGACAAACGGGGAAAAAATGCCCCCATCCCGCCCCCATGGGGATCCCGCCATGAGGATTCCCGCCCTGTTCAATATTTTTTTTTTTTTGCGAAAAATTATTTTTTTTAAAAAATAACTATTTTTAAATATTTAAAATATATAAATTATATAAAATAACTAATAAAACACTAATTAATAAAATAAATTAAAATTTTTGTCATTTTATTATATTTAATGTGGATATATTTATAATATATTATATATATTTAAAATATTATATTATATATTAATTTCGGTTCCCATGGAAATGGGCGGATCCCCATGCGGGGAGTATGATCCCCGTCCCGCCTGCCCCCGCCAACGGGAAAAATTTCCCCATCCCCGTCCCCACGGGGAATTTCAAAATCCGCCGCCTGTCGGGCGGATCCTCAAGCGGAACGGGGTTCCGCCCACTGCCATCCCTATATGTACCTGTCAATTTCATCCTTATCCGCATTTCTTGTACTCAATAGAATAATGACAAATGTCTATCTAAATTCTTCACCTAGCTGTATAAATGTACCTTGTATTGCAGCATATTGATCATCCAATGAAAACTATTGAGTACAACAACTATATTCTCTTTGTTCCCTTTTACTGTTTCATCAATGGCAATTCCAAAAACTTTATTTCTTTTATTCTCTAATTATTATTTCTTCATTCATTCTTTGATCTATTTTTTCTTCTTCTACTTTAATTCCAAGATTTTTTTCTTTTCCAAGATTTGTATATAAATCCTGTATTCTTTTACATTCTTCGGTATTTTGGTTTATACTATAAACTCTTTTTATTTGATATTCCAACACGACTGTAATCCGGATCGACCACCTTTTTAAAACTAAACAAAGACGCGTGGCCATTATGAACCACTCCTTTACAGACTTTATATAAAATTGTTTTTCTCTAAATAAAGAAAAAAGTCTTAAATATAACTTATATCAAATATGGGTAACAAATAAAGAAAAACCAGAATTTGAATTAGGATTAAATTTTATAACATCATATAATGGGTCTATTACCATAGCTTCTATTGGAGCTGGTTGAAACAGTATATATAACAAATAACTATTTTTTCTATAGATGGAATCCAGAGATCTGAGAAACAAAGGAAAAGGGAATAACTCTAATAAAATACGATATTTTATGGATGTTAGAATCGTATATATAATGTATATGGCTTCCATTAATACGACATTTCTCAAGTAATATTGTGATTTATTCTAATTTTATTTCAATCTTAATAAGATTATATTATAATATGAAGTTGTTTCTTATTATTTTTCTTTAATATATATATATATATATATATGATAATTTCATATAAATGCAAATTATTATAAGATAGACAAATTTTGTATTGATATTTGATGTTGCTAAAATCTACGATAACCCTTGAAGTGAGATTCTTACTGTGAAACATAAAATTTTCAGAGGGCTTTGGGTTATTTCGAGAAAATTCCCCACCGAATTCAAGAAGAGTTTTAATAAATAATCTAAAGGACTCGAGCATATAGAGTAAATGCATAAATTAAACTCGTATACCTTACAAATGAATGAAAATTGACTATTTATATTCGAAACTTTGGTCTTACGGGTCTTACTTAATGAGTTGGGCCTTGTAGATCAATAATTTGTTGATGATCCAATTTAGGCCCAAATTATTGATTAGGCCCATTAAAAGGAAAAAAACCAATTACCTACAAATTTCAAGTATTAAAATATTATAGGTATAAAATCGTTGTAGGTATTTACCAATAAAATCTAAAAATATTGGTAAATACCTAAAATATTTCTGACGGTATATTTAAAATTGTTAGTGATTTGTCGATATAGTTTTAGGCAAAAACAATATTTTTATTTTGTTCTGTACGTAACTGTAAAATTTAGTAGAAAAATTAATTTTCTTTGTCAAGATGGATTTTTTTTTTTGTGTGTGTAGTAAGGCAAGAATGGATAATTAAATATTAAAAACAATTACAATCAAAATTACACATCAATATATTTTCAAATTAATCATAAATTTAATGACAAATTTGGTTATGTTGACGAGATTTGTCGAACATGTTTTTTTTCCCCAAACCACGATTCACGAATAACAGCTATTATGAAATGAATAGTATTTGGATTCAAATTTATTACCATGTCTCCAACAGTATTATATGATTTGGTCAGCTAACATTATGGAAGTTGGCTTTCTTTATATACATATTTTTTTTTGGAAAGTCTTTATATACATTGGAAGTTGGAACCCAAATAAATGAGGTGCATGGGACGAGCATATTTCGAATTCTAATTAATCAATGTCCTCTATAAACAATGAGATTGAGTATCTTATGGGTAATATAAAATAAGGCAACAACTCATTTTTCCACCTCTTGTGATGGCTTGTGTTATGTGGAGGCGGTGGATCTAACACCAATTTTTTATCCAATCCCTTTTTCATTAATTTATTGTAAATCCCAACATATTAAAATGCTACCATTTCTATTCCTGGAAATGGAAACAAACTCACTCACTCTATAAGAACTTGTTTTTGCTTATTTGGTATATAAAACAATCCTAAACCTATCTCAAAGAAAGAAAAAAAAAAAAAAGAGCACCCTAAACCATGAAGATCAAGTTGACCAACTCGACAATGGTAAAACCATTGGAATTAAGGCCGACAACCAACCTATGGCTCTCAACTTTGGACATCCAAATGCCTACAGATTACCACGTTCCCACCCTTTACTTCTATCGCTTCACCGGTGGGGCCGACTTTTTCGACCCAGCCGTGCTCAAGGCGGCGCTCAGCCGGGCCATGGTCGAATTCTATCCGATAGCAGGGAGGCTGCAAATGGACAACAATGGTCGCATTGAGATCAACTGCAACGGCGAAGGATTGCTGTTCGTGGAGGCGGAGGCCGATGGTGAGATGGGCGACTTAGGTGACTTCGGGCCTAAGCCCGAGCTCGACCTTATTCCGACGGTGGATTATTCCTTGGGGATTTCAACGTACCCGATAGTGCTGTTGCAGGTGCATGCATGTATAAAAGTTCAATTTATATAATTTGGGAGGCAAATTAAAATTACCTCAATTTATTGAGATATTCTATTCCATTTAATGTTTTATCATATACTAGTAAACTAGTGCAAATATCGCGTGTACAATCCTGATGTTATCATGTACACGTGTCATTCTGTCATATTCAAACTTGATTAGGTCATTCCTCAGGTTGATTCAGTTGATTTAGGGTTCAGGTTTGGAGAGGTTAAGTTGGAATTACGAGTAATAAATTAAAGGGTTATTGATTTTTTAGTACATGATCTATAGGCACTTTGTTGGCTTCGTACCTCACATTTTGGAGTTACCAATTTAGTACACATACTTCATATTGTTTTTATAAATTGGTACTTATTCACTTTTAAGGACGAAAATGCCCGCAAAAAACATAAGTATACTCAAAATAAATTTTTGTGTATACTTATTTAAATTATAAAATCAATTGATTTAATTAAAAAAATAATTAAACTGAAAATTAAATAATTTAAAAATTAAAATTAAGATAGTAAATAAGAAAATTATATCAATTTTTTATTAATATATTAATTTCTAATTAGTTTTTTAATCGAACTTTCAAAAAAAATTATTTTATTTTATTTTATTTTTCACAATTAAGAACTTAATAATTTAATTCAAATAATAATAAGTTATTTCTTAATTAAATTTATTTTTTAAATTTAATAATTCTAATTAAAACTTAAATTGTTAAGAAAAAATAAAAAAAAATCTTGGGGCATTTTCGTTCTTAAAAGTGAATAGGTACCAATTTATTAAAAAAATATGACGTATGGGTACTAAATTGGTAACTCCGAAATGTCAAGTACCAAACCATCAAAGTGCCTATAGGTCAGGTACTGAAAAATCAGTAACCCTAAATTAAAATTTGTCAAGAATATGTCCCATTAAAATTGGGAACGTATTCTAACAGTAATAATTTATATAGTTAGGAAATATGGGTGACAACATAAATCACATATATTCACATAAAGTAAATAGATCGAATATAAATTACAAACACATATATAATATGTATAAATTCTTATAAGGCACTTTTTAATAAACTTAGTTGGATCCTTTGTTACAATTAATAATTCATATATTAATATTTCAATACCGTCAATGTACTACAAGTTTAATAACCGACACCATCAATTAATATATATACACATTTGATATAAATTAATGGCATTGCAGTAGAAAATGCAATATCAATTGTAATAGATGATGAGAATTGCAGCCGAACAGTACCCTCTCTAAAGTCCGTGAAAAATTAGTGTTAATTAGGGCGTATTTAGAAAGAGGTTTCCTTTAATTTGTATTATGGGAACTTTAAATGATCCAAGTTATAAAATATTAATTGTAGCAGTCTCGATCTCCTATTCCTTGTGATATAAGATTGACGAGTATTGAATGTCACATGTACAATAATAGCATCATAAGTATTCACTTAGTGGATTGAAACACGATATACATATCATATCTCGTCTAATTGTAACTACATTCATCGTGAATTGAAATTGTAAGGAATATGAGATCTCGTCTGAATAGTAACAACCATGCAGGTAACTCGTTTCAAATGCGGTGGAGTTTGCTTAGGTGTCGGGTATGAGCACCACATATCGGATGGATATTCTGCTATCCATTTCATAAACACATGGTCCGATATAGCACGGGGTCTCAACATCACCACCCCAGCTTTCTGGGACAGAACAGATCTCCGCCCACAGAGTCCACCCAACCCTCGGTTCACCCACATTGAATTTCACGCCTCTCCACAAATCAAAACCCCTCAAAACGACACCAACCATTCCGATGCGGTCCCACACGAAACGGTGTTTTCAACATTCAAGCTAACACGCGACCACCTCAATGCCCTAAAGGCCAATTGCAAAGACGAGGACGATGATGGAAAAGCAATCACTTATAGCACGTATGAGGGGCTGGCGGGGCATTCGTGGCGTTGTGTGTGCAAGGCTCGTGGGCTGCCCGAAAATCAAGAAACCTGGTTGTCTATTCCGGTCGACGAGCGGTTTAGGTTGCAACCCCCAATGCCCTAAAGGCCAATTGCAAAGACGAGGACGATGATGGAAAAGCAATCATTTATAGCACGTATGAGGTGCTGGCGGGGCAATCGTGGCGTTGTGTGTGCAAGGCTCGTGGGGCTGCCCGAAAATCAAGAAACCTGGTTGTCTATTCCGATCGACGAGCGGTTTTAGGTTGCAACCCCACTCCCAAAGGGCTATTTTGCGAATGTAATCTTTACAGCCTTGCCAATTGGATTGTGTGGTGAGTTACAATCAAATCCATTGAAATTTGCTGTTGGTAAAATTCATAACACAATAGCCAGAATGGACAATGACTATTTGAGGTCAGCTATTGATTACTTGGAGTTGCTGCCGTCTGAAATTGATGCCCATTCCCGTGGGATGCACCTTTTAAGTGCCCAAATCTTTTGATATCCAATTGGTCTAAGCTACCGATGTATGATGCAGATTTTGGATGGGGTAAGCCTGTTCATATGGGGGCTGGTGCAATTCCACCTGATGGGATAACTTATGTGATGCCTAATCCCACAAATGATGGGGGCGTGTTGTATGCACTATCATTGCCTAAAGAACAAATGGAGCTGTTTGAGAAGCTTTTCTATGATATTTGAAGTGAAATAGGTGTTAACTTCTTGGTAAGTTCCCGACAGAAATGGGCTTAAATGGTTAACAGTTGGGTTTAGCCTAGGGACCATGACATTACTTTTCAGTTAAGAGGCTCGGGGTTGAGTCACTATAATGACAGAGCCGAATTAAAATAAAATGGACTCATTTGGTTTTGTTTTCGCGAATTTGTTTTTCCATGTTTCAGTATTTTCAATTGAGTTTTCGATGTTGTATTGGCTTTTGTACGAAAGACAAGAATGTGTTTTCAATAATGTTGTATTGGCTTTTGTGTGAAAGACAAGAATGTGTTAGGCGATTCTTCAACTGCTCCGATTGTCATTCACTCAAGTGATTCGTCAGAAGCTATGAACGCTATGGCAATTGTGGCTGGATGATCCTGGGCCGATATTCCACAGGATACATCAGACCATCAGGAGGATACTTAAGCACGTGCAACACAAATACAGGCCAATATCCTTCGAAAATTCTCTAGAAATAAATGTCCATCATTTCGATTGAGATTTTAAGTTATTTTTGTTGTTTCTTTTATGGGGTAATCTTTTCCCTATCAAAGGTTTTTCCCAATGGGTTTTACTTTGATAGGTTTTAACGAGACTCCTTTTTTTAAAGCTAGCTGTTTGGCTTGTAAGTTGTAAACAGTACATTATATTTTCTTTTTTAATAATATTTTTGCATTTATTCAAAAAAAATAGAGTCTATATATATTTGTTAGTTGTGGGTTCATGTTTACATATTTCAATTGTAAGAAGATCGTGTATAATGAATAATGATAGATAATTATTTAGGACTCGCATATTTTGAATAAGGAATGATGATGATGTATTGGTTTCCTAATGTTTGAAAATTATAAATGTGAGAGTGTTTAGTGGAAACAGGATAAAACAAACATGACTTTAGATTTTGAATAGTGAAAATTTGAAAAGAGTCGTGAAAATTTACACACTGTTTTTTTGGAAATAATAATTTTAAATAAAGGCAATTTTAAGGTTTAATAGACAAATTTTATGTTTGCTGGAAATAATTAATCCGTTAAGGCAACCTTAGAATAACTTGTTCTTAAAACGACACTTATATTAGTATATATACTAGAATAATACCCGTGTGTTACACAGTTTGTCAAAAATAAAATTTGTGTTACAAACTCGATAGTTATAAGAGATCCAAAATAATAATTAAAAATACTAAAAAAGAAATTCAAAATTTAGAAGAATTCCATACAATCGTTCACTTCAAATTCTAAAAAACTTCTTTGTAATCTACATTATTTGCTCTGTTTGAAAGTGTAACATCCTCGTCACAACAACGGATTTTCAAGCGTATTAGTTTCAAATGGTTGAATGAATACAATTTCAATCTTTGCATGTTTTTGAAAGGGAAAAATCTCTATAAAATTGTTTATTTGTGCTAATTTCAAGTACTTTGTCGTAGTTTGCTTTTGCACAAAAGCTAATAAATTAGTTATGATAAAAATAATGAATCCTTGACATGTTTAAAAAGATATTTAATATAATTGTTATACACCGTAAATGATCTAAATCACTATTAAAAGTATAATAAGTATTAGAGATAATAATTGAAATTATATCATTGGTTTTGTATCATAATAATATTTAAATCGAATTAATTTGCAAATTCAAAAATAACTTCCTAATTTTATATCCTTGATTTTTGAGATTATTTAATTTGCTGATTAAATGATTGATTGATTTTAATAGTTATATACGGAAATATGAAATTTAATTATTAAGTTGATGATAAATTGATATAGTAAATTAATTTATAATTGGAAGAATAAGGTGGTGGCATGGTGTGCCACGTGGCTAAATATAAAGGTGACACATGGATTTGGAAGAATAAGGTGTTGACACGTGTACCAAATTGCTTAGGTGAAGACATGTGGCAACTTGTTTTTTCTTTTAGTATATAGAGTTGATTTGGTTTGGTTATGTTGGAAATTTACCACTCAAAAGACATAATTTTATTGATCACTCAAATATTATAAGACACACCTCACCACAACTTCACTTAAACTCAAATATTACTTAGAAGCTTTTTCACTCACTTGTTTTTCTTTTCTTAACTTGATACAAAATGAACCAACAACACCACCTATTTATACTAAAACTTCATATAGATCAATGGTTAAGATTGATTATCACCAACCTTAATCCAATGGTTATCTTTTTATTTCCATCTACCACATTCACCTACCATACCAACAACTTAAATTCAACTACCAAACTCATCTACCACAATTAAACATAAAATAAGTTTATATAATTCAACACTCCCCTTTAAACTTATTTTATAATCCCAAGTGAACTTCTCAATCTTGCAAAGTCTTCATACTTCAACGTTTGGTAAATATATCGAACTTGATCTTGCGACTTCACGTCTTTCACTTGAACTTCTTCTCTGGCAATGCATTCTCCGATATAATGGTATCGGTATCAATATGCTTTGCTCCCGGATTATGAAATACCGGATTCTCGGCCAAAGCTATTGTCGGGATTTGTTATCAACATAAATCTCGTTGATCTTCTTGACATGCTTAATTCTTTTAACAAATTCCTTAGCCATATTGCATGACTAACACATGATGTAGCTGCCACGCGTCTTCCACATGTTGAAAGAGTGACTATTGGTTGTTTCTTCGATGCCCAAGTGAAAGCAAGATATCTCCCATGAAAAAATGAAGCCGCTTGTACTTTTTCGATCATCGTATCTCCCCCAATCACTATCATCAGTATCCAACTAGCTTATAATCATTAGAAACCTAATAAAGCGGCAAAAAAAGTTGATTGTACCTTTTAGGTAACGAAGAATTCTCTTGGTCTTGTCTTGAAATGTGTGGTGGTTGGATTTTCCATATAGCGCTCACAAGTCCAATCACGTAAAGAATATCAAAGCCTTGTACAAGTTAAGTACCTCAAACATCCAACTAGGCTTTTGAAAAGTGTTGGATCCACTTTTATTTTCTTCATCATCCTTGCACAATTTCAATCCACATTCTCTTGGTGTGTTTATTGGATTGCAATCATCCATCTTAAACTTCTTGAGGATCTCTTTTGTGTAGCCTTCTTGTGAGATAAAATCCCATCATCCTTCTCGCTTGATTTCGATTCCGAGGTAGTGAGCGAGCCATCAACCCAATGTCACCATTTCGAACTCTTTTGTCAATGCCTTCTTGAATTCTTGGAACAAGCCTATGTTGTTCCCTCAGAAAATCAAATCATCAACGCATACAAACAATTAAAACATCATTATCCTTGTTCTTGATGTAAAGAGCATGTTCGTATGGACATTTTGTGAAGCCTTTCTCTTGCAAGTTTTGTCAATTCTACTATTCCATGCTCTCCGGTGCTTGTTTCAATCCATAGAGAGCTTTTTTAACTTCAAGACTTTATCTTCTTGCCCTTCAACCACATAGCCCGCCGGTTGTTCAATGTAGACTTCTTCCTCCGTACTCCATTAAGGAACGCTGACTTTACATCCATCTCGATGTATTTTCCACTTATTTTAATGGGCTGCGAAAGAAATTATTAGTCTTATGGTTTCTAAACGTGCAACAGAGCAAATACCTCATCATAGTCAATGCCTTTGACTATAACCTTGCAACAAGCCTCGCCTTGTATCTTTCAACTTCTCCTTTGGCATTCTTTTCACCTTGTACACCCATTTTACCGATTGCTTTATGACCTTTGGGAAGTTGAGCAAGCTCCCCAAGTGTCATTTTTCTTGATGGATTTAATTTCTTCATCCATTGCATCTCCCATTTCTTATTTTTGAGTAGCTTCTTCAAAGTTCACTGCTCACAATCATGAACGCACAAAATAGGGTGAGGTTTTCGAGCTTATCGCTTACACCTATAGAGCTCTCCTAAGTGCTTTTGTACGCTCTTTCATTTCTCTCAACTAGGAAAGATGGTGGTGATTGTGAAAATGATGGTGATGTTGGTGGTGTAATGGGTTCTTCTCCGATTGCTCAACAATTACTTGTTCATCATCTTCAAATTCAGAACGAAGTTGTAATCTTTGGCATGTGTACCCCAATCCCATTCGCTTCTTCATCAAAGATAACATCTCGATTGGTGATTATCTTTCCATTGATGGGGTTATATAGTTTGTAGCCTTTGGAGTTATTGTCGTGGCCACGAAGATGAACTTTCGCTTATCATCCAACTTGCTTCTTTGTTCATCCGTACATGTACATGAGCTATGCTTCCAAAACTCTTAAATGAGAAATACCAAAGCTCCCATTCCATGCTTCTTGTGGTGTCTTGCCCCCACACGCTTCTTTTGGTGAGCGATTTGACAGATAAACCGCACACGCCCACCGCCTTTAACTCCTTTGCATTTTCTTGCTTTTGAGCATACTTAGTACCATGTTGAGAATGGTTCGATTCTTTCTTTCTCGCAACCCATTCTCGTTGGGGGATCCGGGAACAGTGGTCGTCGAATTCCATTTGCTTCACAAAACTCTTGGAATTCTTCAAGTGAATTCTCCTCCCTCGATCGCTTCTCACTTTAATGTGAAGACCACTTTCTTTCTCCACCGCGCCTTAAACTTTTTGAATGCTTCAAACACTTACTTGTTTCAAAAGTAAACCCAAGTTTTTCTTGAAAAATCATCAATGAATAGTAGAGTAATTACTTTTACCAATGAATTTGGCTTGATAGGACCACAAACATCGCATGTATAGCTCAAGTGGCTTTTGGGATCCGGAGTTTGACTCTTGGAAAGCTTTGCTGAATTGTGCTTCCCCCAAAGTAAACATCTTCACAAAGCCGATCGGGATGGGCGTCTGGTAAACCTCACCATATTCTTCGGATAGTAACTCGAGTCCTCCAAAGTTGAGATGTCCAAATCTTAGATGCCACAACCATGATGAATCTTTATAACACATCTTGAGACACTTTGCTACATCGTTTGAATGTTGGAGCGAAACATTCTATTTTGACACATGGGTACCACGCAATCAAGTTATTCATATTGTCTCTTATAGAAAGGTTATTGTCTTTCAAATGAATATCATAACCTTTCTCAGAGTTGTCATTTCAAAAAATATTTGTTTTTCATGGTGGGTACATAATAAACATTAGAAATAAATTGATGCCTCCCAACTTTCAAACGAATAAGGATTGTACCTTTCCTTTTAAACTACTTTAGAATCAACCATTAAAGAGACATTGCCACTTACAAATTCATCAAGTTCTGACGAACATTGTTAAGTCTCCACACATATGATTGCTAGCTCACATTATCTAGGTACCAAGCTGTCATCTTGACCTTCACCATTATCGTTTCGTCTTGAAGCAAAACATTAGACCATCTTTTTCTTTTCTTCCACCAAATTGGCTCTCATTAACTCTCAGTATTGGGATTTCTACGATCTCTAGCGTAATGACCAAACTTTTGACAATTATAACATCAACTTGAGGATTTATCATACCTCGAGTATGAATTTCCTCTTCCACGGCCTCTTGTGGAACTTTCTCCTTGCATATAGTTGTTGTTGAAATTATTATTTGAATTCCAACCTGGCCTCACGGCCACGACCTCTTCCTTGTCGCGGCCACCTCTTCCACGTTGACTTCCATTATTGTGGAAGTTTTCTTCATTCTTGGTTTTCTTTGGACTTAATCTTGCCAGAAGTTGATCCGCAACACCCTTTTTCTTCTTCTTTCTTCATGGGCTGCGGTTGAACCAAGAAGTTGTTCAATTGTCATAGTAGTTTTGGGTCTTTAGTTTCTCGATGATAGTTGTAATACTATCAAAATTTGCATCAAAGATCGTAAAATTTTCTCCATAATGACTACATCTTCTTGTTTTTCACCATTTCTTTTTAGTTGATTAAAAGCGGTGGTCAAAACTAGAAAAGTAACTGAAAACAAGTTCACCTTCTTTCATTTGTAGTGAATCAAACTCTCTTCTCAATGTTTGTAGTCGTGCCTTTTTAACTTTCTTCTCCCTTGTAAGAGACTTGGAGCTTATCCTGCACAACTGTTTTTAGCAGAGGTAGCACTTGAGATTTTCTTGTGCCCATCATCATCTAAAGCTTGGTAGATGAGGAAGAGAGCCTTCTTGTTTCTTTCTCGAACGCTTCAAACTATCCTTTTCAGTAGAGGATAGTGTTGATGCCTTTAGTTTCTTCATAACATTTTTCCACTTCCCATACGTCATGTGCTCAAAAGTGGCTCTCGTTTTTGATACTCGATTTTTAAAAGTCGTTTCGTAAGTTGTGAACTTTGGAATGATGCCACACTGCCCATGTGAATTGAAGATTCTGGATTAACAAATGGACTGAAAAAATCTTTGAATTTTTTTTTACCAGTGTTAACGGTCAACCCTTAGTCAACTGCGGTCAACTATCAACTTGATTTGGTCAACTCTATGAGTTGACTCAATACTCTCAACCTGATCTCACTATGTAAAAATCTCAAAAATATTTTTCCGATGTGGAAGATCGATGAAAAGCTCTGAACTACGAGCATACTTAAATTTCACGAGATTTTCACAGTAACCTCGGCTCGATGCCACTTTGTTGGAAATTCTACCACTCAAAAAGACATAATTTTATTGATCACTCAAATATTATAAGACACACCTCACCACAACTTCACTTTAAACTCAAATATTACTTAGAAGCTTTGCTTCTCACTCACTTGTTTTTCTTTCTTAACTTGATAAAAAATGAACCAAATAACACCACTTTATTTATACTAAAACTTCATATAGATCAATGGTTAAGATTGATTAACCAACCTTAATCGAATGGTTATCTTTTATTTCCATCTACCACATTACCTACCATACCAACAACTTAAATTCAACTACTAAAACTCATCTACACAATTAAAACATAAAATAAGTTTATATAATTCAACAGGTTATACTAGAAAAAGGAAAATATGGATTAAATTGTGAAATAGGATTACGTTAAAGCTCCTTTAAGAGCTTTCCTGTGAATACTCATGCACTCTAGTCTCTAGGTACTTCTTGAAGTTATTTGTAATAAAAGTTTATTTATATTATTATTTTATCCAAGGTAAGTAATTAACTCTCAATGATATTGGATGTAATTTTTTTCTTATAGAAAATATTGGATATTGTTGTATATTAGTGGTATTTCAAAAGTTGTCAGTTAATAAATTGACTTGGTCATCTCTAAATGTGTATTTTCAAAGCCTTGAAATACTACTCACTCAAGTCATCAGATTTTTCTTATTCAAAATAAATCAATTTTTGTTCCTCATTTTTTGGCTTATCAAAACACCCAACATAGTTCATTTTTCTTATCCTATTAAACGGCACTTTCAAATGAGACAGATAATGTTTTAATAAAGGGACAATTACAATTTTGGTACCTGGAGTTACTGCCTTTGGGTTTTGTGTAGCCAATATTTCAACTTAATCACTTCTACTACTTTAAGTTTTTGACGTTAATCACTTTCATAACGTTATTATTTTTCCTTCCAAAACTTCGATTGACCTGTTGTTGTAGGTAAAAAGTGGTTTAATTATATATTTTATATTTATAAATAAAAAAGAGAAATTTTGTTTTTTCTTTTTTCCATCTTCTTCCTCACTAAATTGCCTTATTTTTTTTTTAAAATTATTATAATTAAAAAATATTTTATAATAACATGTATTCTAGAAATTTAAGAAGTAAATCGGATATGAAAATTCAAAAAACTAAATATATATGAAAATTAATTTAAATTACAATCTATTTTTTAAAAAAAAATGTAATTAATGGCACCGTGGAAAAATCAATTTGTTTTGGACATTATACTTATATAATTTTTAAAAATAAATTATATTTTTAGTAACTATAATTTGTTTTTATGTTGTAGGCACTCCACCTTAGAATGAACTATTTTTAATTTTGATGATTTCACCTTAAATATATTTTCGATTATTCAAACAAATATTTTTGGGCGATATAAAATTGATTTTTATGTTTTAAAGTATTTTGTAACAATTATCGGATACCATCAAGGTAAAATGGAACCTTAAAGATGAAGTTAATTTTTTGTGACGGATCGAACCTCCTCGGAATAGGTCAATTTATTGGGTCGACCTGATCGACCCCCTGATCGACCGGTGGCTAAACCTTTGAAATTGTGTTTTCTCAAACTTAAACATCCCGGGGAATGGCTAGACCCATGTGCGTGTCTCTTGTCAAAACTTGCTCCTCTCAGATCGCTTCGTGATGTCGGCGATGCTGGTCGACCTGGTCGACCCTGGTCGGCTCGTGTATTTCCAAACTCATGGTTTAATTTTAAATCTTTATATTAAATTGACACTCAAAATCGAGGATTTTTGAATGACCAAGAGAGAACAAGATTTACTTATCACTTTATCATTTTGTATATTATTTGTGCATCTTGCAACTCTTTCTTTTGCACAAAAAGGAAGATGGATGAGCCTATGTTAGAGTTCAAATCTCAAGGCTTCATAAATAGATGAAGGATTTGAAGGATCATACACAACAACACAACGCTTAACACAACAAGAAATTTGTAAATTCGTTCGTTTCTTATTTTCAACATTCACAGAAGGCCTTTTGCCTAATACTTTCACATCTTCGCTTATTGAAGCTTTCCTTCGACATAAACAGATCTTTGAGTTGTAATATTTCATTTAAAGTGTAATCTTGATTGTGTTGGTAATATCATCAAAACAAGAAACTTCATTAGTGTTCTTTTGCGCAACACGTCAGTTGATTTGCTGAAGAGTTTGGTGTTTTCGAGGTTGGAAGAGTTTGGTTCTTTCGAAAGGTAAGCAAGAGTTCGGGTGTTTCTTCTTGCTTAAAACATTGTGGTAATCTTCTTAGGTGGTGTTAAAGAAGAGTGTGGTAATTTCGCTGCAAAGGTTGTAATAAAGGTAGCGCCTATTAATAAATTTTTTTTTCAAATCCAACCCGCGATATACTTCCTGGGGTGGTAGAGCACGCAGTCCCTGTGCCAAAGTAAGCTCTATTCATCGGCTTTTGCTTATATTTCCGCACTTACATTCTTGCTATCATTCTTACATTCGAAAAAGAGGGCCAAATTGAAAAATCGGGCATAATCTATTCACCTCTCCTTCCTGATGACAGCCACTTGACTAACACACCTCTCCATCAACTCCTCACCTCAAGCCCTCCTCACCTCCTCGTGCTCTCACTTGTAAAGAAATTTTACTAAGCTCCTATAACGCAAAAAAATCAAATGTTGAAGGTAGAGAGAGAATTACCTTTTAGGAAGACATGGTCACAAGCCTCAACTCCAAAGTGTTTTACAGTTTCACAAAGATTCTCCAAAGACAAGATAACATATACTACAAGCCAAACTCCCGATATTTTCTACAGATTAGCAAAGACTGAGCTGTGGCTTATATCGGGGACAAAATGATATTTTCATAATTTAATTAAATATAATTTATTTTATATTTTTATTTATTTAATATTAATTATTTCAATAGGTTTCGATAATTAAACCGCCAAAGTTTAATTTTGATTTGGCCCAAATGGTCGCTTCTCCCACGCCGACTCGACCCATAGGCGACTATCTCGGCTCCTGACGCACGCGAGTCCATTCCCAGGTATAAAAATGTCCTCTCCTATTAACCGTAAGTAACAACGGTAATTAATCATTCTTATGCATCTGTTCAAGCATCGCCTTATTTTCTCTCGCTTCACCTGCCGATTTGACGTTTGGCGGGTCGGATAACCCCTGGGCAACCTTTGTACTGAGTCACGCCCTCAGGTAATATATATCGCCTAATAATTGTCTGCAAGTAAATTCATATCTTGAGCATCAACCGAGAATCAATAGTATTGATCATATGGATGGTGATAATGATGATGGATGGTGGTGGCGGGGTGGTGTTGGTGGATTGGCCGATGATTTGACGATGACGACATGTCGGTGACACATCCGGGAGGAAAAAAGATGATGATCCAGAGGCACGACGCTGACAATGAACTAGTCCGCCGACAATTTATGATCACTTTGGTGGAAAATATGACTATTTTGTTCCCAAGACTACGGTGGGAATGATGTGAACAATGATATCACAGAGACAACGACTTACATGTTCTTCGTATCGCATTTCCATTTCCAATCCATATGCACTCCCGTTGATGTCAAAGAAAGAGATAATGAGAACACCGATCATACCGAGTTTTAAATTGTTAGTCTAAATATGCTCGACGCTTCTTCCTAACATCTTATCAAGATCTCCAATTCTAATTCCATTCGCCAAAGAACCACCTAATATCGGGAACAAATTAAGGAAGAAATGGTAACAAAGCCTGTCATCATCCGCACTATCGCGGGAGTAGAACAACCCTGGTCTTCGACTTCACGCTATGAGTTAAAGCGTAAACATAAAGGATGCACCTTACTGCGGCAAACATCATTCAAGGAGGAAATTGGAATGGGACAATTGTTAACTACATGGCTACCTTAAGCAATACGTAACTGGAACGGGAAGCACGCCTGAG
>JABTTQ020001853.1:0-25000 GCA_016081115.2 Rehmannia glutinosa | reverse complement strand
TCAGCTTTTTAAATTTATCGATAGCAATATTGTAGGTATTTATCAATAATTTTAGATTTTGTTGGTAAATATTTACCTACAATAATTTTACCAAAACTCTACAATTATCGTAATACTTATAGATTTTTTTTTTTTTTTTTTTTTTTTTTTATCAAAATAACACCCCTGGGGGTGGGGGATTGAGGCGTGATCCCCTACCTGTATATCAAATAATCAAGGGGTCATACAATGTCATGCCCATATAAGGTGGAGAAAATCAAATAACAAGTGATCTATCACTACGATATCTAGAAAGACTATCATAATGAGAATCTAAAAATACAAGGAGAACCAATGATCTATGAAAATCAAGCTCGGATATCCCAAATTCCATCCGAATGAGCGCAAGGAGGTGGTGAGAGGCCGGGTGCCCTCATCAACAATATGATCGCTAAGCGGCGCTCCTCCCAAAGCCGCTAGTGATCTCACCGTCGATTTCCCTCTCGTGTATGTGGGAAATCGAGTGCCGAAGGTCCTCAACATGTTCCGAATGTGAGTCGGTGTATGTTGAACTCCGCCAAGAGCTGAGGCCACCGATGTGATCGTGGTGACTACTTTCCGCTGCGTCCAACTCGATCCAAATCAAGTGAGAACTCTTTCGGGCATGCCGCAATCCCATCTCAAGCGCTAGTAGCTTCGGCATGGAAGCTAGACACCGCCGGAAGGAATCGTGAAACGCCAACATAAGTCCGCCCAAATGATCCCGTATCAATCCCCTCCGCCACCTATCAATGTGCCTCGGATCAAACGAACCATCCGTGTTCGCCTTGATCCGAGGGAGCCGAGGAGCACGCCAAATCACCATCATCGCCTGCGTGGAACCCGTGGTGGAGCACTCCCCCGCAAAAATCCAACAAGAGGGAAGCATCCGCACCAACTCACGGGTTCGACGCCCCGACCAAACAAGGATCCGCAGATACCGCTCCACCCGCCAAATAATGAGAGTATTTTTATTCGATCATATGAATATTATTTGTCCTGGCTTGGACGAGTTTGATTTTATTTGTAATATCTACAGATTTGGGAAGAATTTGAATTTTTGTCGTCCGCTTCTATTTTGGTCAGTGCAAGCAGCCACTTCATGGAAATTTGTTATTATTTTAGTCGGATCTAGGACTTTTAATATTCTATTAGAGCTTTTTTCCCCGTCTTCATCCTCTTTTTTCTATTTATTTAGGAGCTATTTTCATGTTGAAGAAGATAAGTGTATTATTTATTGATCTTGAAATTTTAATACATTTTAATGAATATAGCTTAGTCTTTGTCAAAGAAAATAAATAAATAGGAAAAGACGGAAACAAAAATATATTATGGCTCAATCATTTAATCTACATAAAAAGAAAATAAAGCAACCATTATAGGAAAATAGCAGGAAAGAATTAAGGAGATGGACTTTTACTGAATGTAATTCTGATTGTATTGATAATGAAACTCGTACACAGTACCCTGCTTATTTCTAACAACAATAGAATGATCTAGAGTAAATATTGTGGCAACATTTCTTTGGCTAACAAAGGGAATAATTCTAACGGACTAATCATTGGCACAAGATTGACATTTATTCATATGTGAGCATGAGAAAATCAACATCTTTGCAACCATGATGTCATTGATGACATCAGTCAGGTGATATCTTTTTGTGTGTAGGACTCCTTGGTAAAACCATATTCTCTTTTATGCCCCCTCAATTCGAAGGAGGGATCCAAAATGATGCAAAGTTTGTTCAGGATCCAAGTGAAGAATTGGCCAGACAATAGTTTGGTAAAGATATCGGCAGCCTGGTCCAAGGAAGGAACATACTGAACCCGAACAACATTATTTAAAACCTTCTCTCAAATAAAATGAAAATCCAATTCAAAATGCTTAGTTCGAGAATGGTGAACGGGATTCTTGGTGAGAGAAATGACACTCATGTTATCTAACCAAATCGTAGGTGTAACAGGTGTAGGGATTTGTAGTTCCTGAAATAAGGATTGGAGCCACATCCTCACATATAGCATGGGCAAGACAACGATATTCAACCTCCATGCTGGAACGAGACACAAGTGTTTGCTTCTTGGAACTCCAAGATATCAAATTGTGACCCATGAAAATGCAAAAAATCAGATGTTGAACGACGATCATCGGGGTTAGAGCCCCAATCAGCATCAACGTAAGCAGTTAGAAGAAGTGAGCTGGAAGGTGTAAACTATAAACCAAGATGTGAAGTACCCACCAAATATCGCAAAATCCATTTGACAGCCTTCCAATGCTTATCAAGAGGTGTTTGCATGAACTGGCTTACTTTATTTACGCTGAAACTGATTTATGGTCGTGTAATTGTGATATAATGAAGGCCACCAACGATACTCCTGTATAAGCTGACATCTGTGATTGGTTGTCCGTCGAATTTGGAAAGAGGATGGCTAATCATGGGGGAAGAGAGTCCCTTAGCCTTTGTCATACCTGCTTTGGCCAAAAGATCCTGAATGTACTTCTTTTGGTTAAGAAAAATACCAGATGAATTGTACAAATATTCAATACTAAGAAAATAATGAAGAGGCCCCAAGTCTTTAATAGAATAATGTTGACTCAATTGATGGAGCACAAATTAAATATTAGCTTCATTACTACCAGTAAGAATTATATCGTCAACATAGCTCAACACAAAAATAGAGGATTGAGCATCATGTCTGTAGAAAATAGATGTATCAGCCTTGCAAATGGAAAATCCCAGAAATTGTAAGACACTTGTAAGCTTGCTTGACCATGCTCGAGAAGCTTGCTTAAGCCCGTAAAGTGATTTAAACAACTTACAGACCAGATTCTTATCAAGACCGTGTTTGAAACCAGGTGGTTGATTCATGTAAATCTCAGTGTCAAGCTCACCATTGAGAAAAGCGTTGTCAACATCGATCTGTCTGATAGTCCAGCCTCTAGATAAGGCTAAAGAAATAACCATGCAGATACTAGAGCGCTTAACCACATGACTATAAGTCTCTTGGTAATCAAAACCAGCAGCATGTCTATAACCTTTAGCCACACTACAACATAAATGATATTAGGTAACCAGGCCCGTGCCTATCTTGAGGCTAGTGAGTCAAGAGACCCAGGCCCAAAAAAAGTTGACAAAATTTTGGACCCAAAAATTTTAATATTTGTGTATGCATATATATATATATTATAGATGTAAAAAAGAAAAATGAAAACCTTCAAATTTTCAAATTTTAGAGAATTCTTTTAGAATTAACTATTTTCTCTTTATAATCGACTGAACTCGTTATGCTGTAGAAATTCAATTTGTAATATTTAAAAACACCTGGAATTCTTTTTGTAATTAGCCCAAACCTTGGGGGAGTTATGTAATTATTTTTTTAAAAAATTCTCCGATCAACCACGTCACAAGAAAGATGGTACGAGTTAGCTATTTCATCAATTGAGAAAAAAAATAATTGAGCAACTTACTTATACATACTTTATTGTACTTTTGTCGCCAAAACTGTGAGGCGAGTTGGATTTAAATAATTATTTTGAATATGGTTGTCATATTATTTTAACTAATATTGTGCATTATACAAAATTTATTTTCTAATATTATTTCAAGTTGTCCTTAATTTTTTTTAAAAAAGGCCCATTTTAAATTTCGACTCAGGCCAAAAAATTTCTAGGCACGGCCCTGTAGGTAACACCCAAAATTTGTTACCTAATAGTCAGAAAATATTACTATAGACAATATGTAGCACTTTTATGGTGCTGGACTTGTCTGTGCTACCTATAGTCTAAGACATCATTTTTATTAGCTTTTAGTGACACTTTTTCTAAGTGTTACATTAAGTTCTCTATTGGTAACACTTTTAAGCAATATTTCTAAAGTACGTATGCATCTTATGTAACACTTTTTGTAACACTTTAAAAAAATACTTCTACAATGTTAGATATGAATCACATTTTTTTGTATCACTTCGTAGAAATACTATTTTTGGCCACCAAGTAGATTCGAACCCACGACCTGTTATGTGTGAAAGTGACAATTTGCCACTAAGCTAAGTTGATTCTTATTACAACTTTTGTCTTGTGTTATATATACACATACTCTTATATATATATATATATTAAAATTGTATAAAAATTATATTATATGTATATAAATATATTTTATATAATAAATTATATATTATATAATATATGTATTAAATTATAGTATACACAGTATATATCAAATTTGATATTATATAGTATATAGCCTGAAAATCATATTACGTTATATATTAAAGGACACAAATAATTAAAAATATAAAAAATATATAAAATAAATTTATCTACTGATAAATATTCAATCAGTAAAAATAAAAAAATATAAAAATATAAAATTAATTTACCGACAGATAAAAAAAGTTCAAATAGTAAAACATTAAATAATAAATAAATAATAAAAAATAATTTACCGACGAACAAAATTCCTAAGTAATTACCGACAACATCAATTTTCATTGGTAAATATTTTTTTGAAAAGTAAAAAAAAAGATTGATGATGAAATTGGTCTTCATTAGTGAAAATTAAAAAATAAAATAATAATAATAATAATAAAATATATACATGCGCATTTTCCGTCGGTATTACGATGGAATTAATTACCTCCTTAAAATTAAAAAAATAAAAGCAAAACTAAAATACTTTATAAAAAAAACAAAAAATTCAGGAAAAAAAAAAACAGAGTGCATGATGTCTACAATTTTTAGATTTGGTGATTTTTTTTTTTGTGTTCACCTATTTGGTGACATCAATTAATTAAATAAATTATTGACATGATTTAATGATAATTTTGTATTACTAAAATATAGCTTAACAAGTGTTACAATTAATAAAATATAGTGTTGCAAGGCCTTTTTAACAACATCATGAGATGCATGACCTAATCTAGAGTGCCAAACTTCTAAGTCTAGTTTATTCTTCATCTCTGCTGAATAGATGGTGAAAGGACTGACTGGAGTTGGATGGATGACTGGAGGAGATGGAGGGAGGGCAGACTGAGTGAGATCAAAATTGTAGAGACCATTCCTAAGTTTCCCTTGGAGCAGCAGGTTCCCTGTGGTGATACTCTTCACAAGACAAAAGGCTGGGTGAAATTCAAAATAAACATTATTATCTTTTGCAAATTGAGAAACACTAATGAGATTCTTGGTGATTTGGGGAACATGCAATAAGTTTTTAAAGAGAAAAGTCTGAGGGAATTTAGTGCAGGAGGACTTTACTAAAAGTGTTACCATAATGAGATATGCAAACCTGTTCCATTTGCTGTGTGAACTTTCTCACTTCCTTGGTAATCTGTGGCTATGTTGAGATTTCCCATGTCAAATGTGACATGATTGGTAACTCCACTGTCAGGATACCAGCTGTAATCTGAAAGTGAGTCATTAGCAGCGGTGCTAGCAACATGAATGGCAGGAGAAAAATTGCCAGAACTTCCATATCCATCAGTGGGGGCCTGTTGAGTATTCCTATTGCTAGGTGTCATTCCTGGATTAAAACCCAAGTTCATCCTCTAGTAGCACTTGTGAGCAGTGTGGCCGGTGTAGTGAAAGATTTGGCACTTTGGTCCGTTTTCGAAATGGCTACCTCTTCCTCTAAAACCTCCATTTTGTTAGAGTTATATGTATGTTATGGGGGTAGTTTTGTATTTTCCTTTCTTAGTTGATAGCTAGGGTTTTATCTTTTATCTATATATTTAGTAGCCTCCCTCCCCATTTTGCATTGTATTGTTTTCCATTATATTTGTTGTATTTCTCAAAGAGTTCTATCAATTCATCTTCTTCATTTCTCAAAAAAAAAAAATTTTTTTTTGATAGAACTCTTTGAGAAATACAACAAATATAATGGAAAACAATACAATGCAAAATGGGGAGGGAGGCTACTAAATATATAGATAAAAGATAAAACCCTAGCTATCAACTAAGAAAGGGAAAATACAAAACTACCCCCATAACATACATATAACTCTAACACATTTATCCCATTGCCTCTGCCTCTGTTCCCCTGTACTGATTTGAGTGAAAATCTCTGGCTCTGTTGCCTTGATGTCCACCACCTCTTCTTAAAGCAGAATTCGACCCTTGAGTGGTCACATTGACAGAAAAACCATCTCCAACACTGTTATCAGTAACTACAAGTCTGTTTTTACCCAGCAAAATAGCATGTGCTTCTTTCAAGCTATAAGGCTTATGTCTTGAGGTTATAGACACTATGACAGAGTTATATTCTGTTCCAAGACCAGATAAAATGTGTAGGACTTGATCTGAATCAGTAATACCATGATCAACAAAGGCAAGTAAGTCACATACTAATTTCACTCTGTTGAGATATTCCCTCATTTGAAGGTTTCCCTTCTTAAGTGTCTGTAACTGCAATTTGTAGTGCATAATTTTTGCACCATTTTGACTGGCAAAGGTAATGTTAAGATCCTCCCAGATAGCCTGTGCGCTTTCCAATCCCATAGTACTAATTAAAATGCCTTCACTTAAAGATGATAAAAGCTGAGACATGAGTAGTTGGTCCTGTCTCATCCAAGAAAGGTAAGCTGGGTTGAGGTTCCTCTGATTTTCCTCATTAGTAATAAACTGCTCTAGTGGTTGTAGAGTTCCATTAAGGAATCCCTCCAATCCATATCCGCGGATAGCAGCAAGGATTTGTTGTTTCCATACTAGGAAATTATTATCAGTAAGTTTGATTGTAACCAATTGGCCTTGAGGTTGGATCACTTGGATTCCTCCATTATCACCATCTCCAGATGCTCCAACAGTCCAACATTGAGAGCAGCAGCCATGGCAGAAAACCATTAGAGAAAATAAGACAATGCAGAAGGAGTATCAGAGACAGGAATTCAACCTGCTCCGATACCAATAAAGAAAAATAAAACAACCATTATAGGAAAATAGCAGGAAAGAAATTAAGGAGATGAAATTTTACTGAATGTAATTTTGATTGTATTGATAATGAAACTCGTACACAATACCCTGCTTATAACAAGAAGAGAATAATCTAGAGTAAATATTGTGGCAACATTTCATTGGCTAACAAAGGGAATAATTCTAATGGACTAATCATTGGCACATGATTGGCATTTGCATGAGAAAATCAACATCTTTGCAACCATGATATCATTGGTGACATCAGTCAGGTGATATCCTTTTGTGTGTTCGACTCCTTGGTAAGACCATGCTCCCTTTTACTACATCAACATATAAAAATGTCTAAATGACCACAAAACTTTCATCTCTCTTCGGAATTGAACGGAATCATGTTCGATTTCTGCTCCACTCTATTAGATAGTGGACATATGTATATAAATCTCAGAAACAACAACACATATTTATCTTAACATATGTCCACCATCCAATGTAGTGGAACATGGAGTGAAACACAAAAAGTAGAATATGAAATCTGTTCATGAATTTAACATTTTACAGGAGCAAATTTTTATCCTACAGATTTCTTTTTTGTTATTTTTTTTCTTTTTCATAACATGATGTTAAATTCATAAATATTATTATCTTGGTCATACTTCCAATTATCTTATTGTGGCTTATTCTTTGTTTTATTTGTGATGAATCTGGACCGGATAACTGAACCACACTAACAACCCCTAACCCCAACCACCATGTATAAGGTTATAATAATTATTATCATTATTATTTGAGACGAATTAAATTGAAAAACGGTTGCCCCCTGATGCAAAACTCGTGGACCAGATCAACAAACCCGGTCTTGAAGCCTTATTTCTCGAGGAATCATATTTGAACGACGATACTTTATGCTACTATCAATGATTTCCCAATCTCCACCACAAAGTAGCTAGAATCAGTTTAGGCTATGGTTTGGAGTTATTTTCTTGATGGAGATATTGATAAAGATATGATATCGTGTTTTATTATATTTTAGGATTTTACAATATATTATATTTTAGGAAGTGATTATTGTATTTAGGATTTTTCTATTTTAGTCTATCTTTAATATTTCCTAGTCAAGTTACGAGTTTATTGTGGTAGGGTTTTAGTCCTATAAATACTTGCTATTTTATAATTTTTAGGGAGATTGATTTTTGATAACAATAAAAATAAGGGTTTTCTCTCAATTCTTGTCTCTCTTACGGTATTCACATAGAATCAACGTACGAGGTGAGTTTTATCTTTGTACATGCTTCTGCCTGTATCAGTTGGTATCAGAGAACCTCCAAACTTTGATGACGAGATTGATGATTTTGACGGGCCACCTATCTTCAATAAGAAAAACAACGACGCAATTTTGACGTTGACTATGAAGCATCACCGAAATTTAATTGACAAGGAGTATAATAGTTATGACAGACCATCAACTTTCAGCAAAGAAATTGAAGTTGTTGAAGATTATAATATTGTGCTCCACTCTAGAAAATTTAATCGACATCATGTTATTAGAATTTCAACACACGTATGCGGCCAATTTGGTCTTTGTGGTCTTAATGGTTTCTGCAAAGTTGTTAAACTACTACAGAGTGCGTATGATAATCCATTCGTAACTAATGCATGTATTCATCTTATTTTTTGGTCTCATCCTCCACGTGCCCCTCCATGGTTTGACATCTTCGATCTCCCTTCCGATTCGAGAATGAATCGTTTCGACCCCGGAGAGAAAGGAGATATTGATAAAGATATAATATCCTGTTTTATTATATTTTAAGATTTTACAATATCTTATATTTTAAGAAGTGACTTATGTATTTAGGATTCTTCTATTTTAGTTTATCTTTAATGTTTCCTAGTCAAGTTACGAGTTTATTGTGGTAGGGTTTTACTCCTATAAATACTTGCCATTTTATTATTTTTAGTGATGTTGATTTTTGATAACAATAAAAACGAGGATTTTCTCTCAATTCTTGTCTCTCTTACGGTATTCGTATAGAATCAACATACGAGGTGAGTTTTATCTTTGTTTACACTTCTGCCTGCATTATTTTCAGTATTTGGGGAATAGTTTTATTTAGGGAAGCATATTTTAGGTTGGGATTGCAAAATGTTTAGAGAACGAGAACGTGTATAAATGAATTTTCAAAAAATAATTATGTGATTTATGTCTAATTCGAAAAGTCAAAAGTATGCTTTGTGTTAAATTTGGGGGGACTTGGTATGGTCCCACACATAAAATGTACCCAATATGGGAGAGAGCCTAAGCCCACCAAGTGAGGTTCCATCCTAAAACCAATTGGCGATAGGAGAAGTAGCTCACTCGACTTATAAAATGGAATCTCTTCTCTTAATTATCCATGTGGGACAACTCACTTATCTCAATACAACCCCCCTCACTTGTGAGTTGTAACAATATTTGACGGATCACTATTCGTGAGTTGTAACAATACTGTTTATTATTACTCCGCCATTGGGGCTTCCCTCAAGCCTTTCAAGGATGAGAGTCATTCCTGACCTAACTGGATCTTTTGAAGGATTAATGGTGGAACATAGAAGAATGTTTTCAGGTTTTAGATCAGTGTATATGAGTCCTAGTGTGCCATGCAAGTAATCTAGAGCAGTCAAAATGCATTTGCATATCTCCCAAACTCTGTTCATTTCAAGACTTTTGTACCGAATATGACTCTCTCCCATATTGGGTATACTTCATTTGTGGGACCGTACCAAGTCCCCCCGAATTTAACACTTTCCACTTTTTTTTGATAATAATTTTTAGTGCAAAATGTCTAGTAAAAATTGTTTTATATTAGTGCAAAATGGATTCCAGGATGGATATCTTCAGTCCGCTTTTAAAAAACCCTTTTCGGCGAGAAAGGTCAGATGCCAAGATGTCTCCCCGCGGAGAATCTTGACTTCATCCTCTTCGCCATGGATCTTGATTATACTTTATTTTTTGAAATTAATAACACACATTTGTTGTCCTATCTGTGTGATAATTCAAAGAATGCACAATCTCTTAAGGAATTGGTTCATTCTTCAAGGGTTTGTGGGCCATCTCCTTATCACGATCCATCATTCACCACTTTGTATGGATCACATGCAGCTGCAACACGTACTCAAGGGATTCAACCTCTGAAGGAGATTCAACGTCCATCCATAGCAGGTACATCTCTCACGCCTCCCAGGGTTTTAGATAAGGTTTTGACAAACCCTAATCTGGATTCTATCAAGACTTCCAGGAAGGACTCAAGTGAAGAACTGGACAATTTTGTTCCATCATTGCTGCAATCTCTCGATCCTACATCCAAGAACTTCAAGAATTGGTTAAGAAAGTCAAGAAAATTTGCAAACTGCTGCAAAACCATCTTTTGAGCGAAAATTTAAATACGGAGATGACACAATCTCGATTAAGAAAGGTGATTTTTATTCTGTTACTATGGATGAAGGAGCACTGGAGTTACGTGATTCATTGATAGGGCGCTTCATACTTCCAAAGGGTGCTAAACCTTGTTATTTGGACATGTTCAAGTCTAAATTGCAGCCATTTGGAGAATTCAATATAATCGCACTTGGTACCACTTGGTAAGGGTTATTTCAGTTTACAATTCAATGATATTGCTGATCGTAATCGTGTTTTTGTTAAAGCTTCATGGAATTTGAGCACAATTTGTATTACTAATTGAATTCCGGACTTCAATACTTATCATATCAACACCTCGTTGGCTCAAGTCTGGGTTCGTATTTATGAATTAAGCATTCAGTATTGGCATCCTTCTTTGATTACGAAGATTGCTAGTGCGATTGGTAATCCCATTCAAATAGATGGACGCTCGTTAACCGGTGAAGTGGGGATATTTGTACATGTTTTAGTCGAAATTGATCTAAATAAACCTCTACAGGAGTTTATCATGGTTGAACGGATGGGGCATTGTTCATTTGTTTCACGTAATTATTTGCAGGAATTTTATGCCAACTGTCGCATAGTTGGGCACCATATCAAAAACTGTCGTCAGGTCAAATCTAAGGAGGTACAACAGAAGGATGACGCTGGCGCAAGAAAAAAAGTCCAGTTCATGGACATTCCACCGTTCGAGATCATGTTCTGGCTTTTAAGGGTAAGGCAGTTGAATCTGAAACTTGGGTGCAAGTAACGGGACAACAAGGTCATGTTAAGGAAAGTGAGCCTTCTTCTTCATGTATTCATACTAAGAATTCTTTTGATATTCTGGGTGCTGAGTCGAACGATGTGGCATTTAATAATACGAATTTGGAGCACAAATCTGATAATGATCGAATTGTGTCTTCGGAGGATAATACTAGAAACATAGACAAAGCCATGTTTCTTTATCAACTGCAACAACATGTTTCCATAATGGTTATTAAGGATTCAATGATTGCAACAAATTTGAATGAAGAAGGACATGTTAATTTGCAACGTGTAATGAAGAAGGTTTCTAATATCCTTTCTCTTAATGATTATGTGCTTAGCTCCAATGATCCTTCCGATGGGTTCAAGGATATGGCCACTGCTGCTCGGAAATATTGGTCAGATATGACAGATAAAGAAGATCAAGTTGATCGATGCAGATAAATTAGAAGCTTTAAAGACCAAGTTAGGCGATTCCTCAACTACTCTGATTGTATTTCACTCATGTGATTCCTCCAAAGCTATGAAGGCTCTGGCAATTGTGGCTCGAGGATTCTGGGCCGACATTCCACTGGATATATCAGACCATCAGGATGATACTCAAGCACCTACAAAAAAGCAAATGACAATGTCATTTGAAAACCATCTAGAAATAGACGTCCATCATTTAGATTGCGATTTTAAGTTATTTTTGTTGTTTCTTTTATTGAATACTCTTTTTTCTATCAAAGATTTTCCCACTGGATTTTACTTTGATAGGTTTTAACGAGACGCCTATTTTAAAGCTAGCTGCTTTACTTGTAAGCAGTGCATGA
Organism: Rehmannia glutinosa; assembly: GCA_016081115.2. Taxonomy (NCBI): domain Eukaryota; kingdom Viridiplantae; phylum Streptophyta; class Magnoliopsida; order Lamiales; family Orobanchaceae; genus Rehmannia; species Rehmannia glutinosa. The sequence goes on along the minus strand of JABTTQ020001853.1, from coordinate 13,081 downwards.
CATTTTCATTTTTAATAATATTTCGCATTTATTCAAAAAGTCTTCAAATTTTTTTTAAGGTTAATTGATAATTGGATGGGATATAAAAGTGTGGATCGTATCGAAATACCAGAATAATGCTTGAGTGACTTCTCTCAACATATTTCTGACTACTTTTGTGATGATATTTGGCCTTTACAGAGTTATTTCTTCTTGCTCATGTAGATATTGTGAACGACATCATTCGTATTCTTTTGGTTCTAAACTAACCAGATAAAATGGTTTGTCCTTTATCAAATGGCAATATTTCTCAGATTTAGGCACAAACATATGTATGCGCTCATGAAAGAGCGTTAATATCAAACTACAGCTTAAAGTAATAAAGAGTTGATCTGTTCGGTTATCCAAAAATGAGGAGGAATATGGTATGAATATGTCAGACAACAATACTCGACCGATTGATATTTTGTTTGGTTCACAAAAGGAATTTGTAGATAATAACTCCGCAATAAAGATTATCTACAACGATTAATGAAGAATAAATTTTATTGAGTGGTCAATCGTAGATGCAACCACTTATGCGGAAATTGAAAGAGCATGGATATTCTCATCATCACAGGCGTTGCGAGATAACTAACACTGTAAATGGTATGCTCTTCGCTCACCCAACGAGCGTTGAGTTGTTGTGTCACGTGCTTTCCTAAATGTTCCATCCAACTTAACCTGGATTTTATTGACAGATAACTTCAATGGTTATAATTGGAGGTCACCATTGGCATAAATAATGAGGTAAAAAGGACAACATCTTCTACTATAAATTTCACTATGTTCTTATGTTGTACACAAAATTAGTAGAACCTGTAGTATTTCTACCAAGAGTAGCTAACTGATCAGTAATATTTCCCTCTATATGAACATGAGAAATATGATATGAATTGATCCTAAGCCTATTATGAGTATTAACAAGAGAATCTTTGAGAGTCCAATGTCCAGGAGATGTATTTACAATTATCTGACATAAACCATTGAGTCTGTTTCAATCCATAGCTTTGAAATGCCTCTTGTTGCCACTTGTTTCAGAGCTACGTTCAGGGCTGCCATTTCAGCTTGTAAAGCATTAGTGCAGTTAGGTAAGTTTGCCATAAAGGCCCATACAACATGACCTTGTTCATCCCTTAAAACCCCACTAATACCAGCTGCTTTGGAATGGTGATCAAAGGCCCTATCTGTGTTCAACTTTAAAAAGGAGTGCTGGGGTTTTTGCCATAGAATAGGTTTGTGATGCAGTATGTGAAGTATCGATCTTGATTCCTATATTGACAAATACCCTCCATGAACCCCTTCCATGTGTCTTTATTGAATAGATGAGCGTTATCCAGCAGATCTATGTGAGAGTGAACTTGGAGAATTATTCTTTGATGACTGAACTTTCCCCCTCATGCTTGCTATTATTTCTTTCCTTCCATATGTACCAGAGGATCAGACAAGGTAACAAAATAGTTATATGTGTGGTGTGTTCAAAAGGTGTTATATTAAACCAACTAGAAAGAAAAATATGTATGTGCTCAGTGTGTGGTAATGGAAATCTCAACCAAGCAAAGAAAATATTCCCAAACCTTTTTAACTTCACTGTTAAAGAGAAATAGAAGAAGGATGTTTTCGTAAGAGGAGGTCGAAAAGAGATTGAGAAGAAATGATATTACCAGACAACATTGGCATTTGGAAGCCAAGGATATACCTCTGTGTTGAATCGCATAATCCACAAGCGTTGTTGTTTCAACAAGTCTCCACAAGAAATTGGAGATAGATGGTGTGATAAGTTTGTTCCAGAAAAATTGGAAAAGGAATGTAGGGAAAGGGTGAGGATTTTGTAGCGCAGAGTATATAGATGAAAGGGAGAAAAGCCCATTGGAGGAAAGTTTCCAAATCATAAGATCTGAGTCATTGGCTGAAATTGGTATTTGGCTGAGCTTGTTAGTCCAATCATGGCCAATCACTTTATTAAGGAGTTCACAGTTCTAGTGTTCATCATTTTAGAAAAACTTAATAGACACATTTTCAAGACCAGGGAAGATAGAAGGGTAAATATCCTCAATTAAGGGGTGGGAATTATACCAGCTATTATACCAAAAGTGATTTTAACATCACCAAGAGACCAAACAGTGTGAGATTGCATAATGGTTCTGATTTTGCACATTCTTTTTCAAATGAAGCTATCACACAAAGACACAGAAGCAGATATCATAGGCATGCCCCCCACATATTTATTATGCATGAGATTAGCCCACAAAGAATTATTAAGTCTAAATCTCCACCACATTTTCATAGAGAAAGCTAAAATCACATCATGGATATTTCTAAGGCCTAAACCCCCTTGAGAGATGGGGGAGCAAACTTTATTCCAAGCAATCCAATGAGTCCTTTTTTGAGAATCAGTGGAATTCCAAAAAAATCTAGCCATGCTTTGGTCAAGTTTGTGTACAATATATTTGGGAGGTTTAATCACTTGCACAAGATGTAAAAACATAGAATTCAGGGTATTTTTGATAAGCATGAGTCTACCCCTAAAATACACCTTGTTAGCCCAACCTGCTACTATTTTTTGCATGTTTTGAAGAAGACTGATAAACAAAAGTCCTTTTTTATGACCTTTGTACAAAGGAGCACCCAAGAATGTGATAGGCAAATCCTGATGTTGGAAGTGAGTGTGATGTGCAATCCTTTGGATTCAAGACTAAGGCATATTACTACCAACTATAAAAGCACTTTTTTACTTATTAAGAGCTTGACCAGAAATCTCACAAATTAACAAGAGTAGAAAGAGCTCACGTCAGTCATTACAAAAACAATCATATCATCAACATAAGCAAGATGTGAAACAGGAACACCCCCTTGAGATTTATAATTCAGAAAAATGTGTTTTTTAAACAAGTGCTCAACGTCTCTAGATAAAAACTCAGCAGCAAGAATGAATAATGAGGGGGAAAGAGGATCCCCTTGCCTAAGACCCTTATAAGATTTGAAAAAGCCATAAGAATGACCATTAATTAACACAGTGAACCAACAATTTTTGATGGCATTATCAATCAGTAAAATCCACTTAGCAGGGAATCCCATTTTGGCTAACATGACTTTTAAAAAATTCCACTGCACTTTGTCATAAGCCTTGGCCATATCTAGTTTGAAAGCAACATTTCTAGGCTCAGAAGGGATGTTAATAGTATGAATCAGCTCTTGTGCAAGCAAAATATTATCACTAATCAGTCTCTCTTTAACAAATCCACTTTGACTAGGGGAAATAAGCATGGGAAGAATGCTAGACAGCCTAGTATTGAGAATTTTAGTGATAATTTTATTGGTGACATTCCATAAGCTAATGGGTCTGTAATCAGTCCAAAGAGAAGGGTTAGCTTTTTTAGGAATGAGCACAACAGTAGTTGAAGTGTAACTTTTAGCATATGCTCTAACATTACAAAAAGGAGTTTTTCTGAATAGAAATTCCCACAAATACCAACTTTTCGGGAAAAAAGACACCACATTACGGTCCCCTTTTTTTGGGACATTTTTATACCCTTGCATCTTTTTTTGTCGTCATTTCTACACTTTTTTCGATTTTTTTCATGTATTGTTTTTTATTTTATTTATGTTATTTCGTATTTGTTTCGATATTATATATATTGTTGCTTGGTTGTTCTTATGTTGTTTCGATATTTCAATGCACCTTTTACCAATTTTTTATGTTCTTCTTTGTTCATGGGTTGTTATATATATTGTTTCTGAATTGTTTCTATACTTGTTTCAATGTTGTTTTGTTGTTTCCTATTATTTTCGATATTTTAATGCAAGTTTTACCTATTTTTAAGCTCTATTTTGTTCCTGTATTATTTTCTATGTTATTTCCCGGTTGTTTTTAATAGTATTCAATGTTGTTCTGTTGTTCCTTGGTTGTTTTCATGTTATTGTCGATATTTCAATACAAACTTTTACCTATTTTTAAGCTCTTTTTTTTTTAGTTTTGTGTTATTTTTTACATTGTTTCTGTTGTTTTCTGGGTTGTGTTTTATATAGTTTTCAATATTATTTTGTTGTTTCTTAGTTGTTTCAATGTTGTTGTCGATTTTTATCAATGGATTTGATGAATTATGTTTTTCTATTCATGTGTTGTTTCTATGTTATTTTCAATATGTATTGTTTTAATATGTTTTGAATCACTGTTGTTTTATCAATGGATTGATATAAAAGTGTTTTATATAATTTTTAAAATTTTGTATAAAAGTATTTTATATAATTTTTTAAATTTTGTATAAATGTATTTATATGATTTTAAAATTGGGATAATTGTTTGGAATTAATTTTGTGAAAAATGGATCCGATTTATATGAAAAATATCCGATTTATATGTTTTAGAAACAAAATAATTCGGATTTGTTTTAGGGCAGCCCGAGTAGGTGCTGGGCAGCCCTGGGCAGTTCGGGTAGGGCCTGGGCAGGGCTTGAGCAGGGCTTGGGCAGCCTCAAGCAGTTTGGGCAGGTCCCGGGCAAGGCCAGGCAACCTCGGGCAGTTTGGGCAGGTCCTGGGCAGGGCTCGGGCATGTCCCATTTTCAGTAGGCGCGTCGTTTCCTTTGTTCTTTCATGAAATTTTTCCGTTGTATCCCTATTCCCTTAATTATTTTGATAATTTACGGGCTTTCAAAGTTGATTAAAATTATGATTTAATTTCTAAAAGTTAGATTTTTAAATTAAATATTTTTAATCAAAAAGACCAATATGATTGGACTTGGCTTATTAAAACATAAGATGTTTTATAACTTAAATGTTTAGGAAATATTTATTATAAAATAATAAGTGCAAGAAGGATTCATGTCAATAAATCCTATGGCCTCCATTATTGATCAAAACACCGTGAGATTTACATGATGCAACGCAATGCTCAGATTCGTCCCCCTACGGATGGTTTTCGCTTAACTCAAAAGACTGAATAATAAAATAATTATCAGAAAATATTTAATAAAAGATTAATTATAATGAAAATAATTTAGTTACACTAACCTTTTCTTAAAGTCTTGTATTTCCTCAATTGGCTCCTTCACAATCAGCTTTGTAACAAAAAAGCTGTTGGACAACCTTCACTTGATTTGTGTAAATAAAACAAATTAGCAAAAATAAATTTAAATGAATTATTTGGGCAAACAGAAATCATATTAAATTTTGTTTGAACAGAAAAGATACCTTTAAATACTTTTGCACACCCCATTTGTAGAATCACCACAACAGGGTCGACAATATTGTTCTCCAAATGAGGGAGTATTTGTTCAACATAATCTTCCCAAAGCCTACATGATAGGCGTATATTCCTACACAAATATGATTGTTAGTTTACATTATATAAAACAATACCGGAAAAAAAATTACTCTAAATTTTCAAGTGTTATCTCAATGAATCTGGTAACCCTCCCATCAATGTGTTTATTCTGAGCACTGTGCATTGAAACCACTCCGCCAATAACATATAAGAAATAAACAGAAACAAAACAATTAGTATATCAATCAGCAAACTAATTAGAAAAACCAATTAAAGTGAATGAAAAATTCCTCACCCAACAACATTGTATCGTCCACCTTCTCCGGATTCATTAAATCACCAAAATTCCTAAAATCAAACATAAATCTAGGAAACAACTGCTCAAACATTTCGAAAACATGTGTTTTCCCATAAAATAATTTTTTTTTTGTTTTGTAGCAGTTGTCTTATACTTGTCCGTCTGCTTTGTGACAAGGAAATCCTTAATGACATATACATGTCCCTCCTTCAACATCTTTTTTGAAATTTGCTATCTGAAATTTCCTGATTGTGGCATGAATGCGATCACCCTGTAGTACATTTAAATACAAAAATTAGAATAATCAATTTCTGAACCATTTAAATTGAAAATAAAAATACTAATAAAGAATGAAAAAAAAAACTTACTACACCGTCATGGAAAACACATTCTAGTGTAAGAATTTGATTTTTATCTGAAAAAGATGGCTTCTCATATGTTCGAATAAGCCTCAGTTTCACAACTCATATTGTCTTGCTGTTATTGATGTCGTGAATCAGTGTAACGAATAATCCATCTCTCTTTGTATTGATCGAAAATTTTCAGAAACTCAAAGCTTTAGCAGAGGGAATTTGTAATCACTGTAATTGTTTTTTTTTGGAATGGTTTGGTATTTATATTTGTGATGGACTGAATTTGTAAGGAAGTTTCCCCAAAATATTTTCGGCTGGATACTGTTCCTTTATTATTGAGGTCGACTTTTACCATAAATTGTTACAATACCAATGATGTTATCAGAGATCTCGGTTTATTAGTATACAGATTATATGATCGTTGACAATTTAACCAAAGTTGAACAATTTACTGCAAAAATAAAACAATGTAATTGATATCAATTTTTTTTCTTTATGTGAAAAAACTACCTTAATCAACACTTTATTTCCGTCTTCAAAATGTGATTGATCGTTTTCCATATTTAAAAAATATGCCAACCAATTTTGTTTTATTTTTGCCAAAAAACATGCCATAATCATCATATTCTACGTCTGAATAGTTTACTTAATTTTTTAACATAATTGAAAATATGCTTAGTTTGTATTTTAAAAAGTCAACTTTCTTTATAATGTTTTTCTTTAATTATATATGAATCAGCGAAATTTTAAAGTACTGAATATAACAGATTTTGATGTCAATCTTTTAATTATGCCATAAGTAAGTTAAATGGCCAACTTTAACCAAAAAAAAAAAAAATAAGAGGGCCGAATATATCCAAAAATAGACGAATTGGTCAACTTTTGTAAAGAAAAATCGTTTTTTTTTAGAAATAGGTGTTTAGGTGGGAAAACAGATTTAGAAAGGGGTTGTTTATATATATATATATATATATATATATATATGATACTTTTAATTAAATGAACAATAATACTTTCATATTTTACATATTCCAAAATAATGCACAACACAGTGACATAAAAGTGATACTTTTTATGTTATTACCGACACTTCTCTGCATTAAAAGTGATACTTTTAATCCAAATAAATACTACATTCGAACGATTTGGTATTTGTACAAGAACTTCAACACACATACAAATGATATAGAAATCATTAAAAGTGAAATTTTAGAAAGAGCAAAGAGAATACTATTGATGTGTTTGACTGTTCTCAATCCAATGAGTTTGATTCCAAGACTCCTAATACTCGGTTGTCAACAAAGAATCACTTCACAAGGCAACCTTCATTTTGTAAGATGATACTTTTTACGCAATATTTGGTACTTCTCCGCATTAAAAATGATACTTTTAATTCAAATGAGTACGTTTGGTGTGTACCTAGTAATACAAGAACTCTAATATTAATCTGTAATTTCAATTTGACTTTGTATCAATACATGAACTTCAATAAGGTAGGTGCGATCCGTGTGGGGTGGCCGTGTGAAACCGCACGACCTGTGTTATCCGTCTGCGATTGATTTTTGTGTCCTTTTCCTACCAGAACTCTACAAGTGATCTCTTACACCACCTATATAAAGAGACCAAAGCTTGCACGAATTTACATCATTCAAACAACATACACCACACCAAAATACACAGGATTACACAAATCAAAGATCTTCTAGAGAGAGGAGGACTATGTTACGAAGAGCACCACAAGGCCTTTCACATCTATGGAAGCACAAGAGTTTCGAAAGTTTGAAAAGAGGATTCATCCTGACAAGAAGGGGTTTTCTTGTTTAGTTTAGATCTCTTGTATATACTAAAATGATGTCACAATGTTGATTTCAAGTTTGTTTATGAATTTGTTATCAATGTTTGGCTAATCTTTCGGATCCTAGGACATAATCAAGACTGTGGATTTATGTTAAATCTTGATTGATTATTTTCTTAATTGATTCAAGTTTTATATTTTATGAATTCGAATGCTTAATTTTAATTGTCGATTATCTGAGCAATAATTTGCCTGTCATATTTGCTAGTCCATAATTCGGGAGAAGTTCTAACAAAGACAAAGTCGAATTCAGACATAAACGGGAATTTACAGATCTGTTGGGAGTTAGTATTAATTATTGAGTAGGGATGCTCGCAATTGGTATTAATCTACTGTTTATTTGCTTCAGGAGGAGGAATAAACTAGTATTGGAATTAAACCCATTGAAATGCATGAATTGGTTTTGTGAAACATTAATTGAATTTAATACTGAAGAAACATGTTGAGATTATGTGCCTAGGGTTGCTTTCGTATTTGTTGAAAAGAATTGTGGAGTTCGTGTTTTTCTAAATTATTTTATTTTATTTTTATTTGATTATTTCTTAAAAACTTGTGATATTTGATTACTTCAATAAAATTAAAATATGATGTTATTATGGCCTACGTGTTTCACATTCAATCCCTGAGGAATACAACCTTGCTTGCTGTTATCCTATAAACTACACTGTACACTTACAGTATCGAGATCCAAATATTTTTGACAAACAGATGGCCCGGTATGAGGTGGGTTTAGACCTAGTCAAACGGGTTATGGGTAAGATTCTTAGACCCGTTCATGCCCGAGTTGGGTAACTGCTTCATAGGGACTTGCACTGGTAGATTTTATTTGTATTTTTTAGAGATAATTACAGAAAATCCCCTGAGGTTGAGGTTAATTATAAAAGGCCCCAGAGATTATCAGAAATTACAAAAAGACCCTTTAGGTTTGATCTGTCATATATTTTTCCTCATCATATGCAAAAAATATTTCAAAAGCTCCCCTAGATTTTTTATTATATTTTCGAAGTTTATCAAAATATTATATTTACCCTCTTAAATTTAAAACATAAACAAACCTCAAGTTATTTTTTTTTTTTGATAATTTTCAAAGTTCTCCAGAATTTTTTGTAATTGATGCTGCTTTTTAGAGCAGATCACCCAGGTCAACTGAGTTGATCAAAATTCTCTTCCCGAGAGGGAAGTCTTCGAGCTTGTCTTCTCCCCGAGGAGCAAGTCTCATTGTCTTCTACTCCTAGAACTGCTAACTCATTTGATTGAGAACTTGTCTGCATACATGCACAACTGTTAGAGGGTCCCGGAGGTTGTACCAGGGAGGCCCCTCCAACACTCAAGTCAACATGGTGAACGAGAGAGAAAATAAGACAATAAACGAATACTGAATGTGTAGAGAATGATTAATTATGACTTAATTACTTACAGTAGGAGGGACCTTTTTATACCTGAGAGATGGACCCCATGGACCGTATAGGTGAATTTGGCCTATGATTCAGTCCACGTGGGAGAAAATGACCCCTTGGGCCAAAACTCAGACTTGTTTGGCCGGTTTCAATATCAAGAGCCTATTGTGCAATTAATATTAAATAACAAAAATATAAAATAAATTATATTTAATTAAATTATGAAATATTATTTTTGTCCCCAATATAAGCCCTCTAGCTCCAATGCTGCTTATCCGTAGAAAATATCAGGCTTGGCTTGTAGTATATGTTGTGTTGTCTTTGGAGAATCTTTGACCACTTTGCACAAGGATACATTGGAGTTGAGGCTTGTGACCATGTCTTCTAAAGGCAAATTTTCTCTCTCTCTCTCTCTCTCTCTCTACCTCCAAACTTTTGAATTTTTTTGCTTTATAGAAGACTTAGTAAATTTCTTACAACTACAACATAAAGAAAAAATTACAGTTACTAAAAGTATAATTTATTTTTAAAAATTATAGAAGTATAATGTCCAAAATAAATTGATTTTTCCACAAGATGCCATTAATTATGATTTTTATATTTATTTTTCCAAAAAAATAGGTTGTAATTTAAATTAATTTTCATATCTATTTAGTTTTTTTTACTTCTTAAATTTCTAGAATACATGTTTTTATTATAACATATTTTTTTTAATTATAATAAGTTTAAACAAAATAAGACGAATTTAGGAGGAAGAAGGCGGAAAAAAAAGAAAAAACAAATTTTCTCTTTTATTTATAAATATATATATATATATATATATATAAGTAAACCACTTTTTACCTACAATAACAGGTTAACTTTTAGTTTTGGACGGAAAGATAATGGTTCATAGTGAAAGTGACTAACGCCGAAACTTAAAGATCTTAGAAGTGATTAAGTTGTAACGTTGCAAAACTCAAATGACAATAAACTTCAGTTACCAAAATTGTAATTGTCCCTTTATTAAAACATTATCTGATCTCATCTGAAAGTGCCGTTTATAATGATAAGAAAAATGAACTCTGTTGGGTGTTTTGATAAGCCAAAAAATGAGTAACATAATTGATTTATTTTGAATAAAAAGAATCTGATGTTTTTTTTTTTCGACTCAAGAATCTGATGATTTGAGTGAGTACTATTTCAAAGCTTTGAAAATACACGTTTAGATAATAGAGATAAGGACAAATAGTTGATAAAGACTTGGTAAATTAGTTTAGTGAATGACCAAGTCAATTTATTAACTGACGACTTTTGAAATACCACTAATATACAACAATATCCAATATTTTCTATTAAAAAAATTACATCCAATATCATTGAGACTTAATTACTTACCTTGGATAAAATATATAATATAAATAAACTTTTATTACAAATGATTTCAAGAAGTGTCGTTTTAAAAACAAGTTATTCTAAGGTTGCCTTAACTGTATTATTATTTCCAACAAATAGAAATGTTGTCTATTAAACCTTAAAATTGCCTTTATTTCCATAAAAACATAGTGTAAATTTTCACTGACTCTTTTCAAATTTACACTATTCAAAAATCTAAAGCCATGTTTGTTTTATCCTGTTTCCACTAAAAACACTCACATTTATAATTTTCAAAGTTTAGGAAACCAATACATCATCATCATCATACCTTATTCAAAATATATATATTCGAGTAAGTTTAAATGGAACTAATTTCGTTTTCTCTCCTTGTTGAGAGCTTTGGTTTTCCCTCTTATTGGTGGGTTTAAGAGTTGGATTTCTGCTATTATCTGATCTTGGCAAATAACTTCAATCTGTCTTAATTTTTTTCTTCAATGGAGGATCTCATCAACAACCTCTCACTCTCGAGCGTGGAAGAAGAACCATTTGATTTTGATAATGCCTCTGATCCTAAAGTTGAGACTTGTATTGGCCATATCCAGTTATTGATGCTTTAGTTACAAAAATGACGGATAATACTGGAAAAAGGAAACGAGGAATGGCTCTACTTGAATGCCAAATGGGCAATGAAAGTTACATGTTGGAGGCCCAAGAGAAATATAATTTGGATGCTGGCTCAAAAAACGTGCGTTGCTTGGCAGGCCCTGGAAACCAGGACATGCCAAGATCAATGATCGCCCTAAGCTGGAATTGTCGGGGGTTGGGCCATCTCCGGGCAATTCCATCTATTTGCAAACTCGTAAGGGTTCACAGGCCGAGTATAATTTTTTTTATTTGAAACACTTGCTCAATTTAATCAAGTTGAACAACTTCGTACTAAGTTGGGTTTTGATAGTGCTTTTGCCGTAGATAGGGAAGGAAGAAGTGGAGGAATTTGTGTTATTTAGAAATCTTCGAATGAGTGTCGTATTCTTGGATATTGGAGGAATCATACTGATATGGAGATTGACAATGGTTTGGGTTTTTATTGGCGTATTATTGGTTTTTATGGTTTCCCGGAAAGTAGTAGACGACGTGATTCTTACAATCACTTAATTCTATATCCGGCCATCCATGGTGCTGTATAGGCCATTTTAATGACTTATTATCACCTATGGATAAAAATGAACACGTTGAGCGACCAAATTGGATGATTCAAGGTTTTCGAGAGACGGTTGGTGCATGTAATCTTCATGACTTACCTCTTAGAGCATCTACAACGGCATTTTTCATCCATTAATAACAAGAGTATAACGTTATTAACCGTTGTGGCTTGACCAAACAACGCCACCTATTCCCTTGGCGTTACAATGTATTAACGTGGTTTTTTGGGTTCTGATGGGCCCATTAGTTCTTTTCATGTTTCTTTTGTTTTTCTTTTCGTTTTTTTCCTTTTTCCGTCACACTTTTCAGACTGCTTTTTTTTGACTTTGTTTTTGGTTTGTTTATTCTTTTCCTTTTGTAATGTAAAATAATTATTTAGGAAATAAATAAATTAATAGTTGGGCCCACAAATAATGAATGTTAATAACATAACTATTGTGGGAGTGTGTTATAAAAGAAGGGTGTTATTAAAATAAGTGCTGTAGCAGATAGACCCCACAAATAATGGGTATTAACGTTAATGCGGTTGTAGATGCTCTTAATGGTTACCAATTCACTTGGAAACGAGGAAGTGGTACGGATAATTTTGTTGAGGAACGATTGGACAGAGCACTGGTCTCAGAAGCTTGGCTTGCTTTATTTCCTAATGCTCGCCTCACAAACCTTGTTGCACCTATTTCGGACCATTCACCGCTTCTCTTAGAAACAGAAATTAAAAATCATCCAATAAAATATAAGCCTTTTCGATTTGAGAATAAATGGATGCATGAAAGTGATCTAAATGATATAGTGACAAGTCTCTGGTCCAATTGGAGTGGTGCTAATGTGATATGCAAATTGCAACATTGTGCAGAGGTTCTGAAAGATTGGGGAAGGAAAAAACAGAATATATTTTATCAAGAGAAAAAGGAGTGTAAAGATGAAATTGCTCGGTTGAGATTAAAACAGGATGCTGAATCTGTCAACTTACTTTGCATGGCAAGAAACAAGTATGCTAATTTACTTGTTCAAGAAGAAAATCATAGGCAGCAGAGGGCGAAAACATATTGGTTACGAGATGGAGATATGAAGGTAATTGGCTGGTGGATAATGATGATATTTGTAAACATATTCATCAATATTTTACATGTCTCTTTACTGCAAGTGCATCATCAATTGATTCTGTTTTAAATTGTATTATACCATGCATAAACTCTAATGATAATGAAGAACTTGTGCGTCCCTTTACGAAGGAGGAGTTCTATTCAGCCCTTCGAGATATGCATCCTGATAAATCTCCAGGCCCCGATGGGTTTAGCTCGGGTTTCTATCAGCAGTTTTGGAGTCTTGTGGGTTCCG